>JAOVVI020000804.1:0-17362 GCA_028571085.2 Nepenthes alata | reverse complement strand
ACTTATTGTTGCCTAATCATTAATAACGTGATTATTTTTAAATAATAATATATAAAAATAACACTTGTAAAGAGTCTTATGGAAACCAAAATATATCTATATGCTAACCATCCACGCCAAAATAAAATAAAACTTATTGAAAAAACCTACTAGTGGAGGAAAACCTTCAAGGAATAAAAGATGTAGGGCTAAAGAGAAACTGAATTTGCAGATATGTGAATGGCATATTGGTTATCACAGTAGAGATCTACGGCGTGAGAGTGTGAAACCTGCAAATTACATAAAATATAATGTAACAAGATAGTTCACAATAAGTAGTAGCCATAGATTGATATTATGTTTCTACTGAAGAGCGATAAACGATTGATTGTTTCTTACACCTCGAGAAGATAAGAGAATCCCCAATAAGAATACAGTATCTGGTGATGGACCTTCAAGTATCTGGACATGAAGCCTAATTTGTATCACAAAAAGCTCAAAACTAAATGTTATAAGTGGAAGAAAATAATATTCATTGTCTCATATTTAGTTTAAGATATCGTAAAACTTGATAGGTAGCATTCATATGACTAAAAGTTGATCGAGTCATAAATTGGCTCAAAATTTATACCGCATAGCATACATTGGGTCTTGTCACGGTTAAATAGAGAAGCCTTCCAATTAACCTTCTTTAAACACTCGGATCTTGTAAAGTCGTTTCGGTCTCCTTATTCAACTTTAAATTTTGATCCATCGGGAGTTTAAGAGGCTTAGAGCCAAGGGGATCAGAATCAATTAGGGTATCAAGAGCATATTTATTTAACAAATATATATGCCTCTTGAGGATCATGCTACTTCTATTCCAAAAAAGTATCGTAAAACGCCGAGATCCTTAATCTTAAAACCTCGATTAATGAATAATTTGATAGAGGTAACGGAATCCAAATAACTATTTGCCACAATAATGTCATCAACATATACAAATAATACTATAAGAGACTTATCATCTTCCTATAATCAGCTTTGGATTGTGTGAAATCAAAAGGCAATGATGGATGTAGATAGATTAGAATAGCATTGCTTATAGGCCTATTTAAAGCCATATATGCTTTTTAATAATTTAGAGACTTGATTGGGTTTTCCTTTAGTGTAACAATAAGGTTTATGCATATAAATCTTCTCATCCAAAACTCCGTATAAAAAGACATTGTTAATATCAAAGTGATGTAAATGCCACCCTTTAACGGCAGCCATGGCTAAGAGACATCACACGGCAGTGAGTTTGGTAACAGGGAAAAATATTTCATGATAATCTATGCCCTCTTACTGTGTATACCATTTGGCTACTAATCTATATTTATATCTCTCAATATTCTCATTACTATTAAATTTTAATATAAACACATATCGGCATCCGACAGTTTTCTATCCAGATGGTAAATCAGTAATAATCCAAGTCTTATTTTGTTCTAACGTGTTTAATTCACTTTCTATGGCTTCGCGCCAATTTGTATCACAAATAACTTGGGCATATGTTTGTGGTTCACTTTGATATGTTATGATAGATAAAAAATGACTAAAGGTGAAATATAATTTTTGATGTGAAATACAATTTATAAGAGGATATGATTTGCCCGGTGAAGTCCAGACTTTTGAATGAGTAGGTGAAGTCTGAAATACTTAATGATAATAAAAATCTTTCAAATATTCGGGTATTTTTCTAACTTTGACAATTCTACGAACATGCATCTGACTGGTTGCAGAAGGCTGTGCATCAGTAGATATGTTTTGTTCATAATGGTTGTTGATTAATTGTTCCTGATTTTCACTAAACTCGTCATGAATAGGAGCAGTAGGTATTTCTTCACTATCTTCAACCGTGGGCTATAGGGTTCAAAGAGAGTTCTTGCAAATTGGATGGTAACGATTGAGTTTGAAACAGTTGTTCATTATTAATCGCAATAGTGGGTAGTTCTGATGAGTAAGCATCGAGTTGAGTACTTGAGCTTTGGTCAATGTTGTTTTTCTGAAAATAAAATATATTTTCATGAAAAATAACATCTCTTAAATCAAATGTAGTATAGTTATTCCAATCGATCAATTCGTACATTTAATTCTAAAAGGATAGCCTAAACAAACACATTTTCTACTTCTAGGATCTAACTTTGTACGACCATGAGAAATGATAGAAGCAAAACACAAGCAACCGAATATTCTCAAATATTCATAATTGGGTTTTACTCCAAAGAGAACCTCGTATGGGGTCCTGTTATCCAATAATGGAGTTGCATTTTGTTTATGATATATAAAGTAGTAAGAATACAATCACTCCAAATTTTAAAGGACAGCCCGGACTGAAGTTTAATCGTCCTGATAACATTCAACAAATGTTGATACTTACGCTCAACAATGCCATTTTGTTGCTGTGTTTTAACACAACTCCTTTAGTGAATTATGTCTCTTTTACTGTAAAACTCTCCCATATTAAATTTAGATCTATTATCATTTCTTATGATTCTAATTTTAACATCGAATTATGTTTCAATAAGTTTATAAGAATTCTCTAAGCAATGTTTTGTGCCGGTTTTTTATTTTAGAAGATAAACCCACATGCTTCTAAAAAGATCATCAATGATGGTGAGAAAATATTTGTAACTGTCATAAGATACTTTGAAGAAAGGTCCTCATATATCACAGTGAATCATTTCAAATAAGATGTGTGACTTATGAGTATTAGAAGAAAAATGAAGATGATATTGTTTAGCCATGTGACAAATATAACAATGACTATTATTAATAGAACATAATGCTCTTTTTACAAGAGGATTATCAATCAGCTTAATTCTAAAATGAGATATATATCATAAACGACAATGCCAGATGTCAATTGGAGACAAAATAGAATAAACGGAATGTTTCATGTTTAGATTAGAAAACTTGAGAATAAAAACAACTAGAGTATTTAAAGGTATTTCGGCGCACCTCAGATGATACAGCCAATTTCTTTCTTCACCCATCACAATTGTTATCTAAGAGGTAAGATCCTGAATCAAACAAAGGTTAGGAAAGAAAAACAGACAACAATAAAGTGTATTAGTTAGCCGCTTTATAAAAATTAGATTGAAAAAGAAGAAAAGAACACAAATAACATTTTACAATATCAATTTATCTATAAGCTTAATATTTTCAATATGATAAACTGATACTTTACTTTCATTCAAAAGTTTCACATAGTATAAAATTTAGACTTTATAATAAATATTTAAAAATTTATAATGTCAAGTTATTTATTTAATATTAGGAGTTTCAATTCGTGATAATTTATCCCACCGGATCACCACCATGGGCAATGCCGACAAATCCACTACTCTAATGCACCATGCTCACCATACAAAATTACTTCATAGACTGTTGCTCTTCACCACTTTTCTCTTATAAGCTGCTTCTCAGTACATGTTTCCCAGGCAACAATGAATGAGCATAAAACAACTGCACTTTAAGAAATTATAAAATTATAAAATATAATATGTCAATATATTACTACTATATTAATATATATGGTTTCCCTTAAGGACTAAGATTTTCATTCAGTGACACTTCAGCCCCCCACCAACCCCAATAATAATAATAATGATAATAAAGAGAATCATCATTTTTAGTGGTAGGAGTGTCTGATAAATTCATTGGCAAGGGGAGGGTTAATTTGGGCAGAGAAAGTGAAAAAAAACAAATAGATGAGCAATGAGGACGAAGGTGAAGAGTATGTTTTCAGCTTCCTCATTTTCGTTTTATGTAATTTTTTGTGTGCCTTCTGCTGTCCACTTCAAAATTATTCGTCAGTTTGTTCAGCTAACAACCACTCGATTCTCTCTCACTACACTCCTCTATCTTCCTGCTGCGGTTGCGGAGTGTATTTGTATGAGTGGGCTTTCTGGATGCGTGTTTTCGTGAGAAAATGAATACGCAAATCTTCCATACTCGCGGATCAGCTAGCCCTTTCCATCTTCAGATTTGAACCGCATTCCCTTTCCTTAGGTACGAGTAATCCCTGATTTTATCCCTTCTTAAAGGCGTACGTGTCTGGGTATTTGTTCTGATCTCTTAATTTTTTTTCCCTTTATAAAAATGTGGGCAGTCAAAAGGTTTCCTGATCTAGCATATGATTTTTTTAAAACTTTCTCGTGCTCTAGATTTGGCTCTCTATCTGATACTGGTGATCATTTTTTTTGCCTAAAAGTCGTTTATATTTTCCACTTTTTCCTTTTACTTTCTGTTTCTGATTTCCGAAACTGATGGGTACTTCGATTTTCGTACTGTTGGGTTTGAATATGCTGCTTCTTATACATGTGAACTGACGTAGTGAAGACAATTTACTTGATTTTTTCCCTTTTTTGATTCGAATTAGTGCTTTTGTATCAAGTCACGGTGCTATTAGTTGGACTTGAAAAATTGATTAACAGCTATTGGGACTCATGTTCCTGGTTGCGGTGTGAGAATACGAATAATTCTTTTGGTGAAATTTGCTCTCAGAGCTCTTCCCGGGGGAAGTTTGCTGATTTAAACTGTGTTTTCTGTTACTGTGTTTATGATCTAGGACACTAATCAGTGCTTTTGATAGCTGGATTAGGTCCTGTTTTGTGGGACTTAAGCTTTATTATTGTTGATGATGTATATCTGATTTTAGGCTCATAATCGTCTTTATGGCTAATCTTTCCATTTTCCAGGAGGGAAAATAGCTGTATTATTTGTCCAGGCACACTTTGCTTTATTTGTTTGTACTTCATTCCTATGCTATTGTATATGGACCGCTAGGCCATGAAGGTGGTGCAGTTACCTTTCTGGAATATCTTACTTTTCTAATGTCTTTACACTTGGGATCTTTCTTAGTATCTCTATATGAGAAGAGTGTTGCAAAAGTATAAGTTACTATTTTTCTATACTTATCATCACGGTGATATTCTTTATGTTGGTGTTGCCCAAAATTTGTCTGTTGAACCTATTTGTGGTTTGTGCATATAAAACTTTGGCCATTTGACCTTCCTGCATAGTTCCCCACCAGAATTCATCCAGTCAGCATGATGGGTTCTCGATTCGCATCCCATCAACTAAGCAGTGGCCTTTATGTCTCGGGACGGCCTGAACAACCAAAGGAAAGACAACCTGCCGTGAGCTTGACAGCCATGCCTTATACTGGTGGTGATATTAAAAAATCTGGAGAGCTTGGGAAAATGTTTGATGTCCCCATGGATGGATCAAGGTCAAGGAAATCTGGACCTATCAATAGTGTACCTTCTAGGATTGGATCCTTTGGTGGAGCTACATCTCACTCAGGTCAAATCATGCCAAATTCTGCAAACCGTGCTACTTCTGCTTCTGCTGGGATCCCTAGTTCAGCATCTATAAATAAGTCATACTCTGGACCCCCTCAAAAACATGGTGAACCATTAAAAAAGTCATCTGGCCCACAGCCTGGGGGAACTGTTTCTCGGAAACATTCTGGTCCTCTGCCTCCAGTTCTCCCAACTACCGGCTTGATCACATCTGGGCCTATTTCTTCTGGCCTTCTGAATTCTTTAGGGGCTTCTCAAAAAGCATCTGGTCCACTAGATGCGACTGGTTTGGGCAAACTTCGTACTCCTATGTTGGCTGTAACTAAACTTAGTGAGGAAGATGAGTTTTCTTTCCGCAGGAGCTTTCCAAAGCTAATTCTATGGGCTATGGTCCTGCTGTTTGTGATGGGGTTTATTGCTGGTGGTTTCATTCTTGGAGCTGTCCACAATCCCATTCTTCTCATTGTTGTGGTGGTTCTTTTCAGCACCATTGCAGCAGTCTTTACTTGGAATCATTATTGGGGATGGAGAGGTATCACAAGTTTTATTGCCCAATATCCAGATGCCAAGCTTCGAACTGCAAGAGATGGCGAATTTGTTAAGATTTCTGGGGTATGTTGATTCTTGATGCTTGTTGTAATAACGGCACTGTTTCTTTGGCCTCACAATAGTTTCCTGACCTACACGATCTAGATGGTACTGATTTTTCTTTTAAAAAACCCTGCATGGTCTCGATTGTCTCACATCAGTATCCCACTTTCTTTAAATTGGTATTTTCTAATGTCATTTTTCACCCGCTTCCTCATTTTCATTATGGTTCTTAATTAGAGTCTTCATCATTCTAAAAGTGCTATTATCTGAAAATCAAAGAGAGTTTGTTTTCTGTGTATGTCTTTATAGATTCCAATTGACAAACTATTAAGCTTTAGCAGAGTTTTGGAGAATCTTTTCGTGTAGCGACTCACTTTGTGTTTATTGTCCATGAAATTGATACCTTTAAAGTTAAAACCATGAAAGATAACCTGTAATTTGTTTTTTCTTTTCTCCTTATGTCCTGAAACTAGGGCATGCTTAATTCATATAATCATTTTTCCCTTCTCGTGCCCTTTAAGGCCTGTTAGAGCTTGCAGAGTTTATCATTGGCATGATAGTAGTAAGAAAAACTTTGAGGATTGATTGTAAGTACTAGATCAGGATGATTATATATGAAGTGAACTATGTTCATTGCCGTTCTTGGAATACTTCGGAATTGTAGCGAGGCAGAAAATTGAGTTGACACACCTTGGGGACCCTTTTGGCAATTTACATGAGTTTCTACCAGTTTACTGGTGTGTCCATGACAAATTCATTGATGTAATGTAGGAATAGCTCTTTCATTTGTTCTTTCCCTCGGTTTTTTCCCTATCAGTAGTGCTTATCCTGGATCTAGAACACTCATAGATGAAAATATCAATATCAGTATCGATATTTGTTATAATCATATTGGTAATCAGACATATTAGACAGTACATATCGGTATTTGTTATATTAGATGGAAAAAAAAATTCTGAAAATCATATATTGGCACGGCCGTATTGATCGATATATCAGTTATATTGTTTGATATAAAAACATATCACGATACTATCGCGATATCAATAAATATTAGTATCGGGGGGTAATAATAAAAATATATGTCGGCCGATATGATCTATCGGCCAATTTTGCATCCATGGAAGCACTCCTTTTCCATTCATAGAGAAATCTAATCATTAAAATAAAAATAAAAAATGGTGGAAGGTTATGATGCTTTCCATTGCCAAAGAGTAGATATTTACTAATCTGAAGTCTTGAAGTATTGCATGAATATCCTACGCCATCATGTACCCTTCCCCTTCAAAAAAGTGTGTCAAGTAGGCATAAAGTCGATGTTATGGACAGATCACAATGCCGCCCCTAACCAGGTGCATGAAGAGTTAGAGAGGATGAGAAAGAAGTTATTTTATTATTTTTTTTCAAGTACTCGACGGGATGTTTTTTCTGGTCCTGCTGCTCCTCATATGATCTAGATTTTTATGAGACTCATTATATTGTGGTGTCGTGCTAATGGCTTTTGGATTCCTCTGAAGTCCATAGAATGCTTGCTTGTGTATGCGTATCCTTGCATCTATTCAAGCTGTATGAAACTCAAATGTGATGTCTTCCTTCTTGTAGGTGGTTACCTGCGGAAATGTACCTCTGGAATCATCCTTCCAGAAGGTTCCTAGATGTGTGTACACATCCACAAGCTTATACAAGTACCGAGGATGGGATTCCAAAGCTGCTAACCCTAAACACTGCCCTTTCATTTGGGGACTTCAATCCCTCGAGGTAAGATAATGTGGCATGCTACTTTCGAATAATTTCACAAAGTATTTGTTGCAATGCTAGTGCGATTTTTGTGTGCCCAGTGAATATGCTGCTTTATTCATTTATATGGGGTTGTAAAGCAGGTATGAATAGATGAATTGACAGATCTTTTGATGTCTTGATTCTATCAAAGAGCAGATACTGTAGATCTTGATGAGACTTTACCTATTAGCTATCTTTCTATTCATGGGCGTGGTGCTGACCAACTGTTCTTACCCAGCAATTTCTTTTGCCTCCACTTATCCAAATGCCAACCAGTGTCCTGACCATCGATGAACATGCATCCATGGATGAAAATATCAAAATCAATACAAGTCATATACATATAGCTATTAACTATACCGAGAGATAAGGTTGGGATCAGACATCATGGACTAATTTTTGTTCTCATGATCACATCATAATTCAGAAATACTAAAATCTGATTATTTATAATTTCTTTACATATTTGAGAGGTTTTAGTTAATTTTATCCAAATTAGTATTGATGTCCTTGTAGGTTATTAAAAGTATCCCAAAACTTAGGCTATGCATTTGTATGTTTTATACCTCTACAAAACAAATCAGGTTTAGGAATATTTAAGACGTGATTTAAGTTTCCAAAAGCAAAGCGAGGCAAAAATTATAAAAATTAGATGATACATGCCAAAATTAGAAAATATTGGGCATCGGGGGATTTTGATATCAAGGTATATCATTCGATATTTTTACATTGAACGCCAGAGGTCCTAGCCGCCAAGATACCCTTTATGAATGTGCTTGAAAATTTTATATTTATATCTGATTTGCTAGACGTTCAATTGAATTTTATGTGAAACTTTATGAGTTTGCTCGCACTTTCTCTCGTCTTAGCTGGTGATTATTTACAAACCCTTAGAATACAAGGGGAAAATTGTCCTAGTTATAATCAAATTTCGTATCGTTTGGTTGTTGATCTGGGAGTAAATGTTAGCTTCCTCGTGATTGTGTATTGCCATTGAGGCCCCTCATGTGCTTCACTTTAATATCGTGTTATGTGCATAATTTGCAGAGACATGTGGTTGATTTTTACATCTCTGACTTTCAATCTGGGTTGAGGGCATTGGTCAAGGCTGGGTTTGGTGCTCGGGTGACTCCATATGTTGATGAATCTGTTGTCGTTGACATTAATGCATCAAACAAAGATATTTCACCAGAATTTACCCAGTGGTTGGACGAGAGAAACCTCTCCAGTAATGACTGTGTGTTGCGCTTGAAAGAAGGGTAAGTAGTCCTTCTTGTCCATTTATTTTGGCGTACTTCTTTTCCTGATCTTTATTTCCCCAACAAAACAAAGATGGAAGTTAAATGTGTTTCCTCTTTAGTTGCCATGGAACACGTTGAGCATAGGCTGTGAATAAGGTTCTTAATCGAATCATCATAGCTAATGTCTTCTGGAAATAGGATGTTGAGGAGTTATGCTGTGGCTGCTGATAAATTTTCTTTTTCCCCGGATATTCTTCTTCTTTTTTCGTCATCGTGCTAACAAATTCAAAAGTTAAAACTGTTGGGTATGCATTGTCCACTCTCCATGCACCCGTTCTAGCCACGCACTTTTGCTCTCTAATTCCATATTTCCCTCAATTCAAATTTAGGAGTTGAAAGTATTTTTCCAATTGCGGTTTCTCCCTAACATAATGGTGGAAATTTAGAAGGCTAGTAACCATTCTCTGTAATAAGCAAAAGACAATCACATTTATATTGTCTTCTTATCGGCACCATCTATAATCTTAACTCCGCTAAAAGCCTGGCGACGACAAAGCTTTATGTCCTACCAAGTGAGATTGGGCATATGAATCTACTTTCATCATTCAACTTAATTTAGTACAATATAATCCCATAGTGTAAGTAATTTTCAATCATTATTTATCACATCACTATATTTTCATAGGCTTGCATCTTTTTTTTTTTGTTCTTTCTTGTAACCACAAACAACTCACATTTTTTTCACATTTAGCAAATACACTGAGCGTTCAAACTATCCTAAATATCCTTCTTGCATCTTATCTTTTTTAGGTGCAATCTTTCAACATTCACAGATATTATCATTGCTAGAAGCCCAACTAGTCAAACTAATCTCGGTGGGTAATGATGATAGGTACATTAAAGAAGGTAGCTCCGTGAGTGTCATGGGACTTGTGCAGAGAAACGAGAACGTGTTGATGATCGTTCCTCCGCCCGAGCCATTCACAACGGGGTGCCAGTGGACTAGTTGTATGCTCCCTGCTAGCCTCGAGGGTATCATTATGAGTTATGAAGACTCCTCAAAAGTTGATGTCATTTCGGTATGAGAACTGTGTCAGATTTTGCTGGTTTTTAGCACTTAGTTTTATTGAAGTGGCAGCAGTCGTGGTACGGGTATTCGCTCGATTGCATAGTCTATATGGTTCTTTCCGTGCTGAAAGGAAAGAAAAGTTGGGGTTTGAAGTTGATGAAGAAGAGATTTGAGGATTGGGTTGTCTGTGAAGAAATGCTTCAAATGATTATTTGAGTAATATGGCTTCCCAGTTCAGTTCAATGTATCATAGGCGTTGGTACTTAAAATATACAATGTTTTCTTCTGGTTTTTGAACTTCGATTCCTTCTGTGGCTTGATGTTTGCTTTGGAAGACTTGGTTTTTTTTATATTTTATGAATGCAATCTTAGATTCAATGGCATATGTGGTTATGTCTGTTGTACAATGCTTGATTTATATAAATTTAGAAAATACTTTATGAATTGCCATTTTAATCCATTTACTCCATTAATTAGCAATGTTCTAAAAAATATGTATAAATAATTCAATTATAATGCTTGTGTCTCAACTCTGAATCAAGCATAAGCATCACTTTCATTTAACGCTTGGATTATGCACCAATTTTAGTTGCATTTATAGGAAAAATTATCGAAAGAATCTTATCATTTTGATTAAATTTTATTCCATACAAGAACAAATTAATGTACTAACCAAAATTTACTGACTAAATTAATATGCCTCTGATTCCACCGGCTGGAATTATGCATCAATTAATAAAACTTTACCATGCTCAGAAAGCCTACATTAACATTTTTCTCATATTTTCCGCTCATCTCTCATCCTTTTACATCTAGAACTCTTTTCATTTATAAATACGTGATAAAATTACCTCAACACCTAAATAGAAATTACATCAATTAAATAAATAAAAGGGTTCGCTGGATAATTGGATCGATCATAGCAGGCATTGTAGTTCTCGTTTTCATCGGGGATCCAGAATGACACCCACACTAAACGTCGTCATCTTCTTTTTCATTTTTTTCTGTGGCTTTGCTGTGTTGTTGGTCAATTTGTAAAGAGGGAGGGGGGCGGACATGGAGGAGGAAGAGGAATCCCTTTAAAAATGAACCCAAAATTAAACTCTAAAGTGAACTCTACAACTTAGAATAAACCATAAAAATTAAAATGTTGAAATTATGAATGGAGTCATAATATGAGACCTTTAATTTTTACAATCTAATCTAAACCGTGGGATTCATATTGGAATCTAATTTTAAATTTACCCTAAGAGCTCTCAAGGAAAGGAGAGCAAGAGTGCTTAAATGGAAGAGAGAGAGAGGGATGTGAGCAATATGGCTGATGCAGACTAAAGGGGAGGAAAATGTAGAAAGATTGAGGCGTGGTGGTAGAGGGAAGAGCGGGGAGCACATTGTTTGGTTGTGGTGGTGTGGAGGATGATAGAGGGGCAGGGCGGTGGGTCACAGGGAAAGGGCAAAGAGTTGGAGGAATCAGATGACTCGGGAGGACTTGGGAGAGAAAATGCTCCCAAGCATTATAATCTTTATCATTATTTAGTGGCAATTAAAGTTTTTATGATTAATATAATATCTAATTATTCATTTTTCTATCTCAAGAACAAAATCGACAAAAAATAGTCATTATACACACAAATGAACTTTTTTTTTTTTTTTCATACCACAGGCAGATCAGATCTTCCTACTTAATTTTCTGCTTGCTGCAAAGTTATGCTAAATACCACAATTACTATATTGACTAACCATGAACACCACCACCGTGGAGTGCCGCTCGCCTTGGTTGGAAGAGGGTGATTATCGTTTAAATAAAAGAAGTCAGAAATATTGTTTCAGCTCAAACCATTGGTCTCTACTTCTGCATCGATGTCCCGAAAACAACCACGGTTCCTCCACTTGGTGGTTTCAAGCTTCAAAAACGAAGAGCAAGCCTGCAAGTTGGAACCACTCAACAATCTTAAGGAAAGCTACGGCAAACATCCATAAAGTGATATGAAGGTATTTATTTAGGAAGCTGGTAGATCCTTCCATCATAAAGTCCTCCCATATTATTTACAGCAGGGGTTTTATCCCGAAACTTAGATGACTAAGATTATAAAATGGTCCTTCAAATTTTAATATACAGTCATAAACATAGCCGCCCAAATTGTCTCAATGAAATCCTCATATGAGGGGGTAAAAAATGGGGAGAAGTCCAATAGGAAAAATGGAGCTATAAAACCATCGAGCACATTCAAAACAGAAAGGGCAATACTCTTACAGGCGCAATGAGATCAAGTCAGAAGTCCAGCTAATCAATCCTCATCCCTTTTTGATGCTTCCCCTGAGTTGGTTTGACCATGGACCACCACAGGAGCAGAATTTTCAGAAACAACACCTGCAATCAAAAAGAACCAATGTAGAGGTTTAACAATGGTAGACAACTAGATTTTTGAAATTAAGTATTGAGTCCCGGTTTGAACTTTATAAACACAAAATCATGCAATATATCTGTTCCCGTTAGGAGCCAAACACTAGCCAAGTTGACCCCCAGCACACCTAAGTGTCAGGTTGATCCCTAGATGCAATCATAAAAACGCACTTGTGTCGAGCATGTCAAACACAAGTTGCCAATTGAAAGTGCAAAAATACAAACAAACAATTAATATTAAGACGTAACAATCAAATATGAAAGAAAATTAATAGAATTTATTCCTCCGTATAGAGAGTTTTAGGACTTTTGGCCGTTAGCATTAAAATACATTAAAAGCCTTCAACTTTCACAATAGGGTTTCCAATTTTTTCACAACATTAAAATTTAAACTAAAATTACCTAAATTCCTAAAAAATTTAAAAATATGAGAAAAATTATATAAAAATTTACATGGCTCGATTTGAATTATAGCATCCTCCCCTACTATATTGTTGACGTCCTTGTTAACTTGATTTTTAAGTTAGTTTTGACCTCTCACCTCTTCAATCTTACGTCTTTATTAAATTCTCAACTTGTCTTTTTGTTGGTCTCCCCTTCACTTCACGAGCATTTCTTTCTTATTTTTTCTAGCCAATGTGCTTAACTCCCATTCAGCAAACATTTCTTCAACTTCTGGCATTGGTGGTAGCTTCCACCCAATGTTCATGTGCAGTGACAAACTACGTGAAGGGTCTTCTATGTCGAGATGATATGACTTCAAACAGCTCACATGAAAGACTAGGTGGACCTTTATCTATTTTAGAGAATCTATCTTATATAAGGCCTTCCCTATATGAGCAATAATCTAGATAGGGCTTTCATATTTCTGTAAGAGGTGCTTGTCTCTTCTTATAAGGAACCGCATCTACTTTTAGTTAAGCTTCACTAATACAAGATCACCTACATTGAATTGCACAAGTTACTTCTTTTGATCTACCCACTTCTTCATTCAATGAAATGCTTTCCCTATGTAGGCTTTAGCAATCTCCATATTTTACTTTCTTTCCCAAACAAAGTTGCAATCACGAGCACACTTGCCTTTGTATGGCTCAACCATGGTGTTTGGAAGAAGAACTTGCTGAACTGTTGCAATATCAAAGTGGCTCTTGTTTGAAAAAGAGCTCTTTTGAGTATTAAAACAAAATTGAGCAACATCAAGGATGTTCACCCAACTCTTCTAGCTGACACCCACATCACAAAATGTCGCAAATACTACTCGAGTAGGCCATTGAATCACTTGATTTTTCCGTTAGTTTGAGGATTGTAGATCGATGAGATATTTAGTTCTAAACCGAGTAATCTGAAGATTTTTTACCAAAGGCTCAATTGAAGCGACTATCTCTATCACTCACAACACTTTGGGACACTTTGCAATATTTGACGATATGCTTGAAGAAAATGGACGATATATCCTCCCCTTAATAATATCCTGATGTCAAAATAAAAGTGGCACACTTTGAAAAGCAGCCCACTACCATCAAGATGGATGAATACTCGCTAACATTGGACAGCTTCGTGATGAAGTCAAGAGAAACACTTTCCCACGGTATAGCAGGTATAGTGCAAGGCTCCAACAACACCACTAGTTTCCGTCGTTCAATATTATCTTATTGGCAGGTAAGACACCTTCATATAGCTCATTACATTGTCCGTTGTGGGCCAATAATAATCCCTCTATAGTAGACTCAGTGTACAATGCCACCCCAAATAATCAGCCGATAGAATGTCGTTATACTCTCTAAAGAGCATCCACCTTAGTCCTCCAACCTTAGATATAAAAACCTAGTGTCCCTTCATGAAGATAAATCCATCGTCAGTGTAAAATCTCCAAGTCTTGCCTTCACAAATAAGCCGAAGTTGGGTCACAGTCATTGTTGAACCATTCTTAAGGTTTAACTTTAACTATTCTTTAATGGTCGTGGCAATACCCCTTGCCGATAGGTGGGCCACTCAAGTCAAGGTAGCAATGTCTAGTCTTTTAGTAAGGTCATCTATAACCTGGTTGTGGCGCCTGTCTTTGTATTCTAGCTCCAAGTCAAATTTTGCTAAAACTCTTACCATCAAGCCTGCTTTGAAGTTAACTTCAATTGTATAAGGATATGGTTAACAGCAATGTTAACAGTTTTTACCAGCCGAGTAAATAATGTTACCAAGTTCTTCGACAATGCACAACCACTAGCAACTTTTTCTCCTAAGCTGCATAGCGTTGTTTAGCCTCATTTTTCTTCTACTCTCATAGGCTTGCTAAATTAGCTTCTCGCAAAAAACCCCTTCAAAGGCAAAATCTAGTCTTTACAAATGGGCTGTGCCATTCGTTCAGGTTACCAGCACAGC
Organism: Nepenthes alata; assembly: GCA_028571085.2. Lineage (NCBI taxonomy): Eukaryota > Viridiplantae > Streptophyta > Magnoliopsida > Caryophyllales > Nepenthaceae > Nepenthes > Nepenthes alata. The sequence goes on along the minus strand of JAOVVI020000804.1, from coordinate 2,593 downwards.
ATGGGAGAAAACCATCCCAACATGACACGAGATGTGGCTCACTTATGCTGTGCTGAGCAAGCTTCCGAGTTGTGCATGTCACGACTTTTAGAGGGAGCGCAGACATCTTATCCGTACCATTCCATTCAAATTCTTTCAGCCTTTTACAGGCGCTCACAAAACACAGACTTTCACCCATAAGGAGCACCTGGTTCAAGCAAGGCATGTGAACTCCCTTAGTCGACTTAAAGAAGTCCATCATCAAAATCAAATCAAAGTTATCCCTAGGTGCTGCCGTGAAGTACAGCTTCTCATTCCACTATACAAGTCACACTGGCACAGATTTGATAACACCAATGGTAAGCTTTGCCTCCAAGTTCACAACCTTTATATTGCCACCATCGGGTTCTAACAATATACCCAATCAATCTACTTTAGTCCCAACCACAAACTGATGAGGGGTGCTCAAGTCAACCATAGAACATGCACTCGTTCCATTCACTTGAAATTTCACATATATTAAGTCTATAAACTAAGTAGATGTCTAATCAAGCTCTTCCATGACATACAAAAGATGGTCAGCACCCATAAAAGCTTGGTCCCCGTCATTTTAATTATCTCCTAACTCTGGTTGATCACTTCTTCCTAATAGTGCACTCAGAGCTCCTTTGTGCAAATATTATATCACCTTATGCGGCCCATCACACAAGAAACACCCACCAAAAGACTTGCTGACATACTAATGCTTCCCTTAAAGCTTTGAAAATTCATCATCAATGAATTTTTCCAAAGGCTACTTCTACTTATCGCTTTGATTTCAAACTTATTGATACTGGATGCACTCTAGGCAAGCTTCTTTGATAGATTACCACTATTTCCTTGATTAAGATTGTCCCTCTCAATAATATAGTCAACAAGTCTTTTAACTGTATTTTAAACGAAAGTCAAATCTTGTACCTACTGTCTAAATAACTCTATCAGATATGAAATGAAAGAGAATTCTTTTTTAAACATGTCTTTGATGTCTAGCATGTATGCTGATAAAGCTTTAACATAGTACATGAGGCCTTGTTTAGTTGGGAAAATAGTTTTCTGTTTTTCATTTTTCATTTTCTTTTCCTTTTTCTACTTTTTTTTTCATTTTTTAAGTTTTCCTGAAAAACGAGTTCTTTTGTTTCTATTAGAAACATAAATATTTTAACAAGTTATTACTTACTAATAGTTGTTTTTAAATTCTCAATCATCAAATATATTATAAAAATTATTAATTGGCAAATTACTTGATTATTTTACTAAATATACTTATTTATAATAAGCTAACTAATTAAACTCATTTTACAATAATTTGCTTCAAAATCACTTAAAAACGTACAAATCTATGTACCATATAATAACAAATTGTATACCAAATTTAGTTCTTGCTTATAATATATTATATAAAATGACACATGCTTATTTATTTTATACATATAATATATGTACCTATTGTTTAATTATCAACTATTCCTTTGTTAGAAAAATAAATTTAGCTCATTTGACATAAACTATTATTGACTGAAACTCGAATTTAATTTTATCATCATAAAATCAATTTCTTGAATCGATGTACACTAATACATAACTTTTTATGGCTTCACCTATAAATTTAATTGTTAAAAAGTGAAAAACATATATTAATGACACATTATTTCTGATAACGATGATCCTTTAAATTATTATAATATAATTAGCCTAATTTTATTATTAAATTAACAATACACAATATTTTATTAAATCATAAAAAACGTTGAACGATAATTTAAATAATATCATTATCAAATAACTTAAATATTGATTTAAAATGCTGTAGTTTTAATTTTTCATATTAATAATTATATTTTTGAATGTGATGTTGTGTCCCGAGTCTCGGGTTATCGTACGGATTAGGAAGCATTCGAATTTTCAATCTGGATCAAATCTTGAGTGGGTCCAACCTCCGTCGCTGTGAACTTGGAACCTGCACATTACAAACCACAAACGAGGGGTCAGAGATCCGGCGGGATTTCTCCCACCGAAAATACTCCGACGTTCAAATCAGCAAATTCCCGCAATGAATGGAAAGAGGCACACACTTAGAAGTGTGCAGAAGTATGTTGTGTATGCGGTGGGAGTGTATGAATGCAAGAGTGAGAGATTTGATGAGCGTTAGTGGGAGGCTTGACTCCCCATATGCACCGCGGAGGATGGTTTACTCTCGTAGCCTGAAGGATGCTGGCGAGTTTGGCTTGGACGCACATTCGAAAGCTGTGACTCCAAGAGTGCGTGTCTCGGTGCCTAATGCCAAGCTGTATTTTCAGGAATCGAGAATTGAATCCCGTCTCCTGTGAAAGGAGAGGAAATTTATAGGCTCCTTGGTTTGAAACTTTGGGCACGAGAATCTTTCCTGCAAAGATTCGTCAGCCGTTGCCCTATGGTGGTCGCTGGCGTGTCAGTTGTCACCTTGTGATGGCGGGGAGACCGTCGTGCGTCGCAAGTCACGCTTAGCCTACCTCTTGCGCTGTGATTGGCTGGAGAACTGCAAGCAGCGGCGCAAGCCGTGGCTGGCAGCATTGACCTTCTCCTCATTGACTCGTTT
>JAOVVI020000803.1:0-28032 GCA_028571085.2 Nepenthes alata | reverse complement strand
AATACTATTGGCAGGCCAAGGGGTATTACCTCTTTATCACAATTCTGTGGTCCTAGTTTCATCGGTTCTTTTTCATTTGAGGAAATGTCCACCACAATTCAATCTACAATATCTCCATCCGGGAGAACCATTTCACCCCAAATCACATTGTTGACTTCCCTGCGATTACAAATCCAATTATTATCTTTCTTTCGGATTTAAATCTTTTCACAAGTCAATTTGGATGTATGAATGTAACAACGCATAGGAAAGATTAGAATTCCTTACCATATTAGGCAATTATCACTTTGGGGGTCTCCGAAACACATTTCTTCCACATGCGGAGCACAAGCATATTTTTCCAGAGCTTATAATTTAACACATGCAATTAATCATACTTTCATAACAATTAATTACAGTGAAAGCATGCAAATTTTTCATTTATTCTCGGATGAACAATAATAATGTCGATTTAAAGCATCTGTACTTTGCGAATGGGTTGATACTTATGAGATCGGATGCCCGGCTGATATATATGCATAATTGGAACATGATGATTCATATTTTGATGTCAGTTTAACACAATACAATGGAAAGAAGGGAAATCCCGAATTTGGATGCGAGTTACGATTTGGCCTCACGAAACCGGGCCAAATGGAATGTAAATCAGATAAATAACCATAAATACTTTAAGAAATAATCATGGGCTACATGTTCTTCATAATTTGGGTTGGAATCGAGACAAAAATGCCTGGAAAAAAGCGAATAAAAATCAAAAGAGGAGATAAAAATGGTCTGGGAATACTTACCTCGACGCGATCTATAACTTTTCCAATTAGCTCGAGCTTGGAATCGGACCCGAAAGCCTCTGTTTGCCCGTTTCTCTTTCTTCTCCCTCCCTCTCTCTCTCCCCGAAGCCTCCTTCGCATTTTTGTTTTCTTCTTGCTTCGTTCCTGATCCCTCCCCAGCTCTCTTTTTGTTATTATTATTATTATTATTATTATTATTATTATTATTATTATTATTATTATTATATATTTATTTATTTTTTAAAATTTTAAAATCTAAATTGATACTCGGGCGACAGAACGGGCGTACGTTAAGCGCCGACCCAACAATCCTAAATATCCTTCAAAATTTTATAATATTTAATTAATTTTTATCATATCCAAACTATTCTAATAAATAAATAAATAAATAAGCCAAATTGAATTGAGTAAAAATATTCGGGATATTACAACCATAACATTTCGGTGCGGGCACATGGCTCAGCCATTATTACACCGTTTCTCTTTAGTACCCTTAAACGACGTCGTTTTTGGATTGGATTGTTGACTATTTAAACTTGAGCACTCTTTCTTTTCTATATTTCTTCACATTTCACACCTCTCAACTCTAATTTGCTTTTTTCTTCTCCATAGCTCCTCAAGCAACTTCTAAAGGCATCACTACAGTCCTATTTGTCTTCACTTGTGATGATGTGGATGACATTTATGATAGGTTCAATATCCCTATAGGCGTTCCTTCTCGGGTGCCTTTGTCGGATGACTTAATCACCATCTATAAAGCCCACTTGAAGGAAGGCCTTTGCATTCTCTTTGTGAGGGAGATGTATGAGATTTTGGAGGCAGTTTAAATTCTTGTCATGCGACTCCATCCCAATGTTATTAAATATTTAATTTCTTTGTATGTCTTCCTTCGTGGTTATAAGCTTCTCCTGGATGTCCACACTATCAAAGTTGTTTTCTGATTCAATTAGGAGGGTGACTAGATTTCCTTTACCCTCTATAAAATGCATAAAATAAGTGGAGATAATCTAGATTTAATAAGGGGCTGAAAGGACCGATATTTTCATATTACGGTCCCTTGCAGCTAGACCCTCTCTAACAAATGGCGAGAGGTGAATTACGCCTACTCTATAGATGTCATAGAGAGTGAGTCTCGTATGGCCTGGCCCTTAATGGGGCTTATTAAGAAGAATGTTGTCTCGCTCCGAAGGACAGATAATGTTTTGACCCCGCAGGTTCTTGCTGATGTTGGCTAGGAAGTGAGAATGGAAGGGGAGGCTATTTCCATCATGCCTTTTCATCAGCCTAAGAGAAAATTGGGAGAACTTTTTATCCAGGATTATCCTAAAAGGGTGACCTACAAGATAAATCCTCTCCTATCTTCCTCGAGTGACTACGATAGGGTCATCGATGAGGCTTAATGGAGGCCATCTTCTATCCATTCTTCACCTGGTCATCTAGATTTTGAAGAGTAGACCAAATTCATTTAGGGTGATGGGACTTCATTACCCACTAGTTCAAGAATAAATGACCCCGTCACCAGTGGATCAATTGAACCGATAGACGCACCATTTGCAGCTGAGTATAGGGCCCCAATTTTGATTAACCTGTCACCTGATGAACCTGCTTTTATGGCTTTGGCTACTTTTTCTATAGAGTTTGTTAATAATGATCGAGCGGTAGAGGAGTTTGATAATAACTCGGAGGTTGCGGATGCAGAGGTGGTTCCTCGCACTAATGCTTTAGCATCTGAGCACCTTGAGGATTCAGACATTTTTTCTCCTCCCCTCGGGTTTGAGGTTCCTCTCCAGCATCAAGCTTTGCTTCTTTTGTGCTAGAGGACTCCATCCGTCTCTCAGTTTGGAACTTCTCTCAGTCTATGTTTTTAGGAGAGACCATTTTCCGTTGAAGTATGGCATATGAAGCCGTTCACCTTTAGGTATTCTTTTTGTCATCATTATTTTTGGCTACCATTTTCCTTTGTTTGGCAGTCACGGGAGTTGGTTTGTTTAATTGCAAATGGGTTGTACTAATGATATGTTGAGAACTCCCATCTGTCTCTAATCCTGCCACACTTAGGAGATGGAGATCCGAGTTAATGTTGTTAATGCCGAGTTGAGTAGAATCAAGATCAGGCTACTTTCCTTGATAGAGAGTCGTCTGAGTGGCTGTCGATATCCTAAGAGCTATCAAATGAAAAATCATTAACCATCGATCGGATTGCCTCACTCAAGGACAAGCTCCAGGAGGTTGAGTATCGATTTGTCAATCTTCATGATGAGTGTGCTCGATTCAAAGGAGAGTTGAGGATCCATCTTGAATTAGAAGAGGTTGGACCTACTCTGGATGATAGATTCCATGATTGATTCTATCATTGTAGGAAGATCGTGTCCTTAGTTGCTCCCAACTTTCCTTTGGGCTACCTTGATCCGAGAAATTCTGAAACTTCTCACCGTTTGGACATTAGGGATTTCTTGGAGCTAGGTGCAGATCTATCGCCATGATCTCCAAGGGTCTCTCAACCTTCGGATAGTTGAGATGTTCGAGCATAGGTAGATGCCAATACTATTGTTTTTTTCTCTTTAGAGCTTGGGTCTCCATGTTATAAATATTTATTTCTTAATAAATCAGCTAGATTGTGGCAATCATTGTTGCTAATGTTCTTGCTCTTTCTTTAATATGCTAAATGTTTTGTCCAACACATTCTTTTTCTACCAATTAGGCATGGTTTCCATCGTTGTCGAGCTTGGTCGGACCCTAATCTATCGACCATATTTGTCTGATAGTGCTCAGTCTTGTGAAAGGATGTCATAGCACCCTAGCAAGGAAAGATCCTTGCTTGCCGATTAGGTGTGGTTGCTATTGTGATCGAGCTTTGTCAAATCCTTATTTGCCGACTGTATTTGATTGTTGGTGCTCATTCTCAAGAGAAGGTGTTGTTGCACGGATTCATTAGGCTCTAATCCATCGCCTGTGTTCAACTAATGGTACTCTTTCCCATAGGAGGATGTTGTAGTATGCATGTTGAGAAAGCCCCATAAGTTTTCTTTTATTTTGACATCTTTAGAAAGGGTGGGACTTTTGTCTGTAAGCTCCCTAGTTATTGCATCATAGTTTGCATCTGACCTCATTTGGGTCATTCGGTTTCTTCAACTGAGGTTTTGACCGTACTTTTAGTAGGTCTATTTGACTAGTGATGGTTTCATCCGACTTAAAGTCAGCTTGGTTGCTTGTATCCATGCAATGACACACAAGCACACAAATGAGTCAGATATTTATTCATATGAATGAATATAGTCACAAACACTCCATATGTGGTACACAATTCTTACCTCTATTCCATTAGAGTTTATTGATAGTATTTTTTTGAAGTAAATGGTATTCCATATTCTCAAGATTAGATTTTTATTCTAAGTGCATAGTTTATATGCACCGTTTTAGAGAATTATTGAGACTATGAATAATTCCTCCCAATTAGGGGATGCCTTATTCCTATTGATGATCTTACCCATATCTTCTATGCTCCTCAAAACTAGGTCTCCCACCTCAAATTGGCTAGCTTTCACCTTTTTACTATAGGACTAAGTGCCTTGTTGCTGGTAAGCTACTGTCCGTAGTCTTATAGCATCTCGAGCTTTTTTGAGTAGATCGAGATGCTCTCTTAGAAATTGGGAGTTATTTTATGGGTTGAAGTTTTTGACTTGGAGGCCGAGTAGCCCGATCTCTACTAGAATGATCGTCTCGGACCCAACACATGATGAACATTGTCTCTCGTGTCGATTCTCTAGGCATTGTCTGTTAGGACCACAATAGAGAGGGTAGCTCATCTGCCTAGGAGTTCCCAGTGTCTTCTACCTTCATTTTCAACTCGTGTAACAAGGTTTGGTTCATCACTTCTACTTATCCATATGTCTACAGATAGGTAATAGCGGTATAAATTAGCTTGATTTACAAACTCATGTAGTACTTAGTGAATCTCTTGCTAGTGAATTGAGTTTCATTGTCGGCCATTATGACATCAGGAATCCTAAATCTGCAAATGATACTCTACCAGATGAACTTGGTCGCATTTTGCTCAGTTATCCTTATTAGTGGGGGGGCCTCCACTCATTTTGCGAAATAGTTTATGGCAACTATAATGAACTTTCTTTGTCTAAACACAAATGATAATGAGCCTAATATGTTGAGCCTCCACTGGACGAATGGCTAACATGACTGTAGAGTTTGGAGTTTCGTGTACGACTAATGATGGATGCTGCCATGGATTTGACAAATTTTACATTTCTTTACAAATTTCATAGTATTTCTCTTCATCGTGGGATAGTAGTAATCTTGCCGCATAACTTTAAATGTCAAGTTCTAGTCCCTACGTGTGATCCATAGATTTCAAGGTGCACTTTGTTCAACACGTAGTTAGATTCAATTTGCATCAAACACCGCATGTAGGGAATGGAGTACCCCATTGGTACAGTTTCTCATCAATGAGGGTGTACCAGCCTGCTATCCTTTTTATGCGCTTAGTGTCCTCTAGTTTTTCAGCGAAAGTCCTCTTTGAGGTACCTTATATACGAAGTCATCCAAGTATCACCATTTGTGATTTGAAGTATCTCTTCTTTTTGGGCTTCCTTCTTGTTCTTCTTATAATTTTTATAAAAGCATGTATGGTTTTTGGCCAAACTTCTTATTTTCTTCCAAACAATCATGATATAATCTAATCTTTATAGTTTTGTTTATTATATTTGAAGCATGAAATGTTATATTGCAAAATATATGTTAATATGTAAATTTTATTTACATCATATATAGAAACTAAGGAGGAAATGAAGAACAAGGCATGATCATGGAAGTAAAGTACAAAACCACATGATTATGTGTAAATTCATATTCATATTTAGTTTTACTCAAGCATAATGATAGATATCTGGTCATTTATCCCATCTTTCAAGTATATTCGAGAATCATTTGAATTTGAAGTTGGTTTTGTGTGTATATATTCTAGTGTCAAATGTAGTGTTTGAATGTCAAAAAATCTTTGGAGTTTTGTCCAATTTCTACACTTCTTTGAATTTTGGTTAAATCCATTGGTTTTAAAAGTTAATTCTTATTATATGTCCTGCGCTCGAGTAGCCAGCGGACGGCCGCACCACGGGCTGTCCACCGCTCGAGTGGCCAGCCAGTGGACCCGGTGCTGGATTCGCTTCTGGTTTTTCCGCTCGAGCGGCCAGAAGGCGAAGGGGATGCTGGATGCTGCGCTCGGGCCACGGCTCGAGCGCCCAGCAGGCGCAAGCCTACTCGCCGTACACCAGCGACCCGGACCCGAATAATTTTCTTGATTTTTCTTCCGATACTAAACCTTAATCTTTCCATAGGATTAGTATTAATCATTAACATACTAATCACCTCATTATTATTGAGTTTTTAAATCCGGAACCTCACATAGTCTGTGCGGTCTCTCTTTCCTCTGCGCTGCTCAACCATTGCTGTGCTGAGCTACCACTACCGTGCCGATCTGCTAGCCACCGTCGACCTTCCTGTCACTCTCTCTCTCTCCCATGCGTTGCCACTGCCTTCTCTCTCCTTGCACACCTCCTCCTCTTTCTCTCTCCTGCTGCACGCCTGTCACTGTGTTTCCTCTCCTCCACACACGCTGCCTCCTACGCCTCCTCCTCTTCTCCTCCTTCCTCTTTTTCTCCTTCTTCCTGCTTCTCACACAAAACCCTTTTCTCCCTTTTCTCCTCTCTTATCTCCCTCTCTCCTAATCTTCCTTTTTTCTTTAATCCTGCTCCCCATGATTCCCCTATTATTATTATTATTACTATTATTATTATTATTATTACATATTTTTTATTTTTATTTTTTTATTTCATAATCCAAACCAATACTTGGATAATACTACCGGCACGCTTCAGGGAACAGCCTAATTGATCTAAATATTTTTTTAAAAAATTTATAATATTTAATAATTTTTATTACGTCCAAATTACTTAAAATCATAATTAATATTAAAATAATTCGAATGCGGATCTAAAATATTATAATTTCTATAATTTTTTCTATTGGCGATCTTTGCTTGATTTGTCATAATTTATGGTAAATATGAAATCATTTTGGGGATTTTATTTAATCAACTCCCTTTTAATGAAAATGATTTTTATCATTCGTTTATATGGGTTCACACAAAAGTTTGTGTATTCTTCATTTTATTTGTGATTTTTCTTGTTATTTCACTTCTTTAATAATTCAAGCAAAATATTCAATAATTGATCCTTGTAAAGATCTATTTGTAATTTTATGTGTGACAATGTTTTGGTAGACCGCTCCTCACTCGTTGTATCTGGGGCATTAGGTGTCTTATAATTTGTTTAAATTGATGGAGCCTATAAACAAGTTGATTTGGTTATATGGAATAACCTTTTACATCTGGTAGAGTAATGTAAAAGCTCTACTATTATTTAAAATAACGTATTTTTTAGTATTTGTTGCTTAGAGGTCAAAATCCAAAACTAAAGAGGAATGAGCTTTTAAGCACAAGCAAATTTATAGATACATCAAAAACATCATTGATTACAGCTTATGTAATCTCATTTGGAATAAGAAATACACATGAAACTTGTGGGATAAATTCAAAGTGTTGTATGCTATGAAGATGGGTAACAAAAATTGTATTAAATGATAAAGTTGATACAATTAAAATATGGGGAATGGAGCTCCATTGTTAGTCTTTGAATAAGTACAAAGGTAGCATTTGATCAATTGTCTAGTATGGGCATTAACTTTGATGACAAATTATGAGGCTTATGGCGACTGATGACTTTAGTGAATTCTTAAGAGATACTTTGGATCTCCATTATTGAGTCTATCCCAAAGGGTGTCATGGCATTGAGGTGGATAATGATACGATTATTAATGAAGAAATGATGAGACCATAAGGTTCTTCATCTTTGTATCCTGAAGCCTTGATCTCTAATAATTAGAAAAATGAGTTAGGGGAAGGGATCTAAAAGCAAAGACAAAAGTCAAAACATGTTGAAGTCGAGTTATCAAAACCTCAAATGTCATTATTGTGATAAGATGGGCCATGTTAAGAACTATTGATACAAATAAAAATAAGAAAAAAAAAGATGGTGGTGATAAGAAGGAAAAAAAGTCTCGTGACAATGACTAGGCTTCCATTGTTACCAAACCTGATATTGTCGTTATTAACAAAGACAATATAATTAACTTTGCCAGTAACAAGATTGGTTGGGTAATAGACGGTGGTATATCATTCCATGTTATGTCAAAGAAGAAATTCTTCACACTTATCGTGTTGATGAATTTGGGGCATTGAAGATGAGCAATAACAGTTTGTCGCACATTATGGGTTTTAGTGACATCTATTTGATCACCAACACTCACACGAGATTATTATGGGGGACGTTGGCACATCATGAATATATGAGTTCATCTTATTTTACTTGAAATACTTGATGAAAAGACTTCTACATTATTGTTGAAATGGGTTCTTGAAAACTAAGGGTTCTCTAGTTATGACTTGTTGGAAGAAATTGACTAACTTGTACATATTACATGCTTTAGTCTCCAACAACATTGCAAATAGGATCAATGATAGTGATTTTACAAAGTTATACCATAATATACTCAATTACATGATGTGAGAAATGGCATAATTGTCAAGCGAAGAAAAGACTTCTTTTATGAGTGAAAGAGGCAAAGCTAAACATATGTTCTCATCGCATGGTCAAATTGCAACATGGAGTTTCTTTTCACAAAAATTCATCTTCTCAAAAATAAAAACATTTAGAGCTTATATACATCAATGTATGTGATCCCTTGAAGGTAAACACTTTTAGTAGAGTACTATACTTTGTTATATTTATTGATTATTATTGGAGGAGACTATTGATATGTACCACAAAATCAAAGAATCAAGTTTTTGATGTCATCAAGGAATTCCAACCATTTGTTGAAAGGCAAACATGGATGAAGTTAAAGTGTGTCCATAGAGACACGAAGGAGAGTATTTGGCCATTAGATTCTTGTTGTTGTTTGCAAGGCATTTGACACCAATAAACTATTATGAAGATTCCATAATTGAATATGGTTGATGAAATGATAAATCAAATGTTGATTGAGAGAGTTCAATGTGTAGTTTTAGAGGTGACGCTACCTGATTTTTTAGAGGAAGCCTTGAACTATGATTCTTGCTATTACTCTCTCACCTAATGTTCTTTTAAACAATGAAGTTCCCATCAAAGTCAAATATGGGACGGGGGTGTCTTATGATCACTTTAGAGTCTTCAACTATAAGTCTTTTGCCATGCTCTTAAGAATACGACAGTGCATTTTTCTCCATAATAAAGAATACGAATTTTGATATCATTTTTATTATCCGGTTTAAAAAAACCTTGTTAGATAGAGAGATGTTATGTTTGTTGTGAACGAGACCAGTAAAGCTATTGGAAATATTGCGAAGGTGATCCCTCATAACAATAGTTACCTATGTGATATGGATTCGATGTCATTGACACCATCACAATTTCATACATCCATGGTGTTCTAGATGATCATTCAGCTGATAAAAAGCATGACGTTCCAACATTTGATGATGTGAAAGATGTTTGTGATGAAGTCCACGACGATGTTCATATTGACATTCTTGGGCTTATACCTGATGTTCCATTTCAACGATCTATGAGAGATCGATATCCTCTCATCTGCCTATTACATGAAAATTATGTGTTATTTATCGATGATGGAGAGTTTGAAAGCTAAGAAGATGCCATGAAAGACGATCACAAGGAGGGTATGGACGTCATGCTAGATGACATAAAGTCTTTGCATGAAAATCACATATTTTAAGTGTTGAATTTGCCAAAGGATGAGAGAGCACTCAATAACAAATGGGTGTTCAAATTAAAGTTTGTGGATAATGATCCACAATTGATGTGCAAGGCAAGATTCCTTTGGAGGGATTTAATCAAATGAAGGGCATTGTTGTTGTGGAGATTTTTTCTTATATGGTGAAGATGTCTTTTACTATGATTAGCTGCATCTCTTGATCTTGAGGTGGAGTAACTAGACATGAAGACAACATTTGGCCATAGTAATCTAAAGGGTACTTCTAGAGTATAAATTGTGCTTTGGCAATGATAAGGTTGTTTTGATTGGATTTATTGACGCTGATAGGATAGGTGATATCGATTCTTGAAAGTCAATTTCAAGATACTTAATTAAGCTTTTAGGAGGAGCTATATGTTGGTAATTGAAGTTACAAAAGTGTGCTGCACTTTATATACTCAAAGTCGAATTTATTGCATTGGTGGAGCTAGTAAGGAGATATTGTTGATGAAGAAATTCACCTAAGAACTCGATTTTGAGAAAAACTTGTGCATGTTACTTTATGATAATTAAAGTTCATTCATCCTTGTGATAATTATATTGTGATAATTTATTTATTTATTATTTATTTTTTGAAGTTAGAACCTTGCAAATTCTAGAGAGAGAAGCTCTCTCTTCTCTCTGGAATTGTGCCTCCTTTTGTTGCCCTTGTTCCTCCTTTACGCTGCCAGCCAGCTGCTCTGCTTTGTCCTCCTCCTCCCCTTCCATTAGACGTCGATTCCTTGCTGTGGGATTCTCTCGCTGTCTCTGAGTCTGGTATTCACCTCTCTTGGCATACATCCCTCTTCTTCCATCCCTTTGACACCATTACTCCATTCTTTTGACCAGGCTTCGCTCAACTTAGATGTCTCATCTCCTTTGCCACTTTCCTCATTTGACAATTCCCCCTCTTTTTGTTTCCCGTTCTTCCCTTCCTTCAGCAAAGTTGGTGCTTCCTCTAGGATTAAAGCTGGCAACTTTATTACCTTCTCTTGGAGTTTATGATGAAAGCTGCTACCTTTCTACACGGATGGCATGGAATCCAGTTGCTTTAATCATGCTCCTGATGCGGGTGTGAAATAGCCTACTATGAGTCCAGAGGCTTTAGATGGTGTTAATGGTGCCATGGAGGGTTCAATGCATGGGCAACTACATCTAGATAGTTCTGCGGGTGCACCATCTTCTTCCAGTGACACGCCTCCTTTATTCGATTTTCATGGAGTTTTGGCTGAAAGCTCTCAGCTTTCTAAGGCGGGGTCCCATCTTTCTATGGAAATAGATGCAGATTTGGTTATTTTCTTATATGGTATGCAATCACCTCCTGTTGGCAAGACTGGATCCTCGTGTTCTTCGCAGAAGGTTAATTCTCATGTGGGGTTGGGAGGCATTAATCAGCCTTCATGGTCCTCAATTGTCAAAAAGGAAGGCTCTTTAGGCAGCTTGTCTCTTCAATACATTCCCCCGTAGAAATTTGATGGTGATATCATAGAAATTACACCCCTTAGTAAGGTGCTTCAATAGAGGGAGGAAGTTTGGGGTGCCACATTAGTTGGCTACTTTTATGGAAAATTTCTAAATTTTTACGTTGTGAATGTAATATGGGTAAAATTTAGAATAAGTCATGTTGCTGAAAATAATAAAGGTTTCTTCTTTCGCTTCTCTTCCAAAGAGATGATGGATAATTGTCTGGTGAATGGCCCTTGGACATTTTCGAGGAGAACCTTATTTCTTAAGTGCTAGAAACTGGGGATGCCATTGTTCAAGGAAGAAAATAAAACGTTCCCGGTTTGGATCAATTTAATTAATGTGCTTGTGCAGTCTTGGACATCTTTGGGTCTTTGATGGATTGCAAACACTATAGGAAAATTGATTTAATTGGATGCCACTACAACTAGGATGGAGCACATGAGATTAGTCAGAATTTGTGCGGTGGTTGGTGCTACCGCTCCAATGACCTTAGTATGACTGAAAATAGGGGGATGTTCAGATTCAAGGGTAGAGAAATTTGTTGAGGTGGACATTAACTATCAATAGAAACTTGTTCGGTGTGGTAATTGCCAATAGATTGGTCATAGTGCTTCCCAATGTAAGTTTATTGCCGGATACCCACTTGAAAAATCCTAAATCAGGTCGAAAGATGAAGGTTCACCAATTAAATGACCATAATAGCCCTTTCCAAGGAGAAGCAGCGCCTACTATCAATACATTTGCAGCCTTCCAAAAAGGTGACGAGTCATACCTCTCCGATGGCAGTTGTGCTCATACTGCATATTTGGATTCTTTGAGTTGTGAGAAGGGGAGGGAGCCTCCCATTGCGATTTACAATTGCCCCTACTCATACTAATATGTAGGCTATTGCTTCTACCTGTACAACCCTCTAAGAATGAGATAAATCAGGCTCCTTGAATGACCATTCAGCAGACACCTTATGATGTGATTATTGCTCGTAGTGAGAAGGGGAGGCTGCCTTCTACTGCACGTCCCCCAGATATGGAGGATTCAGTTGTACTAATTTCTACTAATTTTGACCTACAGTTACCAATTTTTGCAATGGATAAAGATATTTTGGTTGGCAGGATAGGAATTATCCACTCTCCAAATCGTGATATTGCACCTTTTGCTATGGAGAATATGTTGGATGTAGGTGCTAGATAGTAGCCTTCTGCATCACAAAATTACCCACTTTAAGAGGTGCCGGTTGTAGATGTTGGACAGTAGCCTTCTACATCATAAAATTTTCCACTTCAAGACAGTGTTGTTTCTTATTTGGCCCCTCCAGTTTCTCACATATTTGCAGACCTCGGGATGCCTTCATGTAAGGAGAAACCCCTAAAGTCAAAATTAAAGAAACTAAAGGGTCATTGTGACGGATCGGATTATTATTCTTTTTTAATCTCCGTAAAAAATAATAATAAACTAGTATTCCTAATTAAAATTATTAATTTATGTAAAAAATTGGGCAGAGTTCCCTTTGTAAATCGAGCGTTCGTAAAAATACAAACACCTATAAATCAACCCTGCACAACAATATACAACAATCCACAACAAAACTACTAGTCTCAATACTCAACACACTACACATGATCTAATCGCCACCTCCACTGAGGTGGCACCGACATCATAACTCCAGTATAATGTCGGTGGGGAAGGATGCCAACTAGAAACCTCGATCATGACCACGATGAGAAGGACCTGCGGAAGCATAAAACCCATAATATATAGCGAAAACTGATCCATCATTTATTCATGCTAAACATCATTAACCATCACCATATATGTTTTACACAGTTAACAAAAGTAGGACCAAAATTCCTGTTTCATACACAAAATTAGCTAAGTCCCAGTCCCGAACCCTGCGTGCAATATCAGCTATCTATCGCACTTCTATGGCCTACTCAGTCTCGTCGGGCATCAATGTGTTATCATCTGAAAGATATACAATAAGAGTGAGCGTACAGCCTAGTAAATGAAATCATACATCACTAACTACAGCAATTAACAGGAAAAATAATAACTGGGTAGGGGAAATATATAACTTAAATAAAAGGAAGCATGTGAGGAGAGGGAACATCTGGGATCATTTGGTTCGCATGTTTGTTCTGGTTGCGTTCATTCATTCTCATTACTTTCATTAATTTTTGCGGACACGGGATAGTAGGTTGTACTAACCAACGATGTGAGACAATGAGGAAAGGAATATGTCAGGCACACATTCTAAAGCTGGCTACATTTTAGGTCTGCAGCACTCGACCATCAATTATATTTTAGGCTTGTAGCACTTGTCCATTTCAATCGCACCATATCCTCGGGAACCAAGGCAATCATCGTTCTTTCACAGTAGTATCCTAAAGCGTACCCTGAACATCACTCGCCCCCAGCAGCGGCCGGAGTATTCCTTGGGTTCCCACCGTGATGTACATGGTAAGCAAGAGGGTACTACTCCTATGAACAATGGTCCAAGTTTCAAGATTAGTCTTAATCCTTTGAAGGGGAATCCATCATTTGCCATATACCTTTTTCCATTGGAAAAATCACATTCCCATCATATATCTCCATCCGGGAGACCAAATCTATCATATTACACTTTGTGGACTCCCTTCCATTTACTTGTTCGGATCCTTCCTTTCTGTTAGAACTTAAATCTTTCAACCATTAAGTTTAACTCATAAGAGAGTTTGATTTTACTTACCTCCGTTGGTCAAACACCACCTTAGAGGCCTCCGGGATGCATTCCCTTGTTCCCGGTACATGATTACACATTTCAAGGGCTTATAATTTGACACAAACATTTAGTCATAAGTTCCATCACAATTGAAGAGAGCTAAAGCATGCACATTTATCTTCCATTTTTGGGTAAACAGTGTCAAGCCACTTTTAGAGGGTTCAGACGCCACGAACAGGTTAATTCATATGGAATCGGACGTCTGGTCGATATATACTTACAATTGGGATACGAGGATTCATATTTTGAAGTCACTTCTACATATTATGAAGGTAAAAATATGCAAATTCTCCTTTCTGTCTCGGGTGAATAGTAATAGTGCCCTTTTAGAGGGCCCAGACGCCGCGAACAGGTCAAAACGTGCGAGATCGATCATGTGGCCAACATAAATACACATTTCAGATGTGGAGATTCACATTTTGGGCTCAATTTAATGAAATAAGATGCGGAAACAAAAAACCTCCAATTTCGATAGGTTAGGGTTTGGCGATACTCCTCCGGCCGGATTGGTGAGTAAATCGGATAATAAATTATACAATCATTGGTCTCAAGTCATGGGTATTATATTTTCCACAGCTTGGGTGGATATCGAGATGAAAATACCCTATGATAACCAAAAAACATCAAAAGAGGAAAGTTACTGAGTATGAGAACACTTGCCTCGACGCATGCTACCACTTTTATAACTGGCTCTCGAGCGGATTCAGACTCTACATCTTAATCTCCTCCTTTCTCTCTCTAAAACTGACACTCTCCCTCTCTCTTCCTCTCTAGAGCCTTCTAGAAAAAGGGGGAATGAAGAAATGCAAAGCAAGTCCCATTTTTATACTCGTTGGGGTGCTCGAGGGCCAGGCGAACACAGCCTCGCTGCAAGCCTGTGCTCGAGCGTGCACAAGCGCTCAGCAGTCGGGAAAGCTACTGGTTTTTGGCGCTCAAGCTTAGCTTGAGCGCATAGCAGGTGTGGCCTGCTACTTGTGCCACTGCATTTTGTGCTTGAGCCTGCACTCTAGCGCACAGCAGGCGCAATCTGCTGGCAGCGCTTCAACAGTCCATAACCCAATTTTTCTTCCGATACACATACGCATTCGTTCAATAGGTCTAGTATTTATTATTATCACATTGATTTCCTCATATTTATTATATTTTAGACCCGAAACTTCACAGGCTTCAAAGAAAAACTTTCCCTTCTACTCATTCTCATGATTAGTATTGCATGTTGGAACGTTCATGGGCTTAATGGCTATATTAAAGCTTATGAGGTTACGTAGTTTATTTTTCTTCATGTTGCTCCATTGTTAGATTAGTTGCCACAAAAGTTAGAGAGAGTAATGTTAAGCAGATGGTCAAGAAACTGATATCTAACTAGAATTGGGTTATAAATTATTCGACAATATTTATCAGATGTATATCGGTTGGCTGGGATAGTAGAATGGTAGATCTGAATATCCTCTCCCAAGAGGACCAATTTATTCATTGCAGAGTCCTCAACAAAGTTGACCATAAAGTCTTATATTTCCTTTATTTATGGGTCAAATTCGGTGATTGAGCAACTTGTTCTTTGGAATAGCCTCCAAGTTATAAGTAATTAGGTTCTTGAGGTACCGTGGACTGCTTTGGGGGATTTTAATACAATTAGATTGCCTTTTCAGGGCTTGGGTGGCAGCCAGAATATTAGGAGCTCCATGGATTTGGATCAATGTCTCACTGATTGTGACTTATATGATTTATGTCATGACGGTGCCTTCTATACCTAGAATGATGAAAGAGATGTAGTTGTTCGTATTTACAGAAAATTAGATAAAATTTTTGTAAATGGCACCTGGCTATCAGAGCTTGATACTTGTAAAGCCTCCTTTCTCCCAGTGAGAATATCGGGTCACTCTCCTTATATTCTTTCGCAGGCAGGCATGGCTCAGTCGAGGAAAGTTTGTTTTGATTTAACAATTTTCTTACCAAGCATTCACAATTCCCCCATATTGTTCATGAGGCCTGCCAAGGTGAGATACATGGTTCTGATGTACCTGCTTATAGCTAAGTTAAGGACCGCACAAAGACTTCTAAAAAGTCTAAATGCCCAAGTTGATAATATTTTGGAGGAGGTAGTTAGATCGCAGAAGGCCTTAGAGGAATGTCAAAAAGCTACTTTTCATCATCTTAATTGAGGGGCAGTTGATGAGGAAGGGAAATACAATACTGCCTTCTACCGTGCCTTGGGACAAGAACTCGATTTTATTCAACAGAAGGCTAAGATCAAATGGCTCCAAAGGGTAACTTATACGCTAAGTTCTTCTTCTGTACAGTCACTGAGAACTATAACTACAATAGGATCCTCTCCTTGGTTAAAAAGGATGGCACCCCTACTAGTAATCTGGGTGAGGTCCGACAATTGATAGTTACTCACGTTTTGCAAATTTTGGGAACGAGTTGTGCTAATCTTCCCTTTGACAAGGAACACTTAGTCCATTCATCCAGCGTACTATTCCGGATAACCTTCAAGAGTCTCTTTGGTACGTGGAGAGTGATGAGGAGGTTGAACAATCTTTGTTCTCGATAGGTGACTGCAAAGCAGTTGGTCTAGATGGGTTCTAGTCGAAATTCTTTAAAGATGTATGGAACATTGTAGGTCATTCGATTATTGAGATGGTTCGAGACTTTTTTCAGCATAGGAAGCTCCTTAAGTAGGTCAATCAGTTTGATTCCTAAGGTGATATCACCCTCCAACGTATTTGATTTTAGGCCTATTTTGCATTGTAACGTTATTTACAAAATCATTTTGAAGATTATAGCTAACCGTATCAAACCTACACTTTCGTATTCGGTTGAGCAATGCCAAACCGCCTTTGTGGCGGGGAGGCAAATTTGTGACATTATTCTTCTCACTAAAGAATTGATTCATAAGTGACATTCTTGCAATGGTGTTCCTCGGTATGCTATGAAGGTGGACTTAATGAAAGCGTATGATTCGGTTCAATGGGATTTTCTGATTACTACTTTGGAATTGATGGGCTTCTCTCTCCAGATGGTCACTTAGATTTATCAATGCATTACCATTATAACCTTCTCTATTAACATAAAGGGAGAATCCGTTGGGTTCTTTAAGGGAGCAAATGGACTTAGATAGGATGATCCACTATTGTCATACCTCTTTGTGCTAGCTATGGAAGTACTTCATGAAATCATTAAAAAGAAGACTCATAAGAATTGTAATTTTAAATATCATTGGAAATGTGATCGAATCCATACAGTGATGATTGCATTTGTTGATAATCTTCTTCTCTTTTCTAAGGCTGATGCAAATTTTGTAAGACTACTCCATGGTTGCCTTATGGAATTCAAACTGCTTTTAGAACTTTCAGCAAACAGAGATAAAAATGAATTATTTATATGTACCACAGATGAGAATACCATATAGGACATCAAAGATATTATGAGCTACAAATAGTCGCAACTCCCAGTGCGATATTTGGGTGTCCCACTCATTACCACTTCTAGACAGAATGGTGAGGAGGGTGACCTTTTGAAAGAACAGATAGCTGTTCTTTGGTGGCCAACTTCAATTTATCTCTTTCATTTTATCAATAATTCACTTCTATTGGGTTTCGATCTTAATCTTACCTAAAGTTGTATTGAAGAAGATAGAGTGTTATATTAGCCAATTCCTTTGGCATAAATCCATAGAAGGAAAAACTACAACAAAGTTAGCATAGGAGGGCTTTTAGACTACAAAGGATGAATGTGGCTTGGGACTCAAAAACCTCATTGCTTCTAATAAGGTATTAATAAGTCGCCCTCTACGGAGAGTTATCACCAAAGATCCTACTTCAGTGTGGTCTTCATAGATTCACAACTATCGAATTAAAGACAAATGGCATGAATCAATGTTCTTGACTTAATGGCATCGAGTTAGAAGAAGATCATGAAACTTTGCTCCGCTCTTTGACTCAAGATGTGCCATCACATTGGAGATGGTGTTAGGACTTTCCTATGGATTGACAATTGGCACCTGTTAGGACCACTATACGACAGATACTCTGAGAAACTGATGACTATCATTGAATTATCCTGGGATGCTAAAGTTTAGGATATCATTAGTCATGAAATGTGGAAGTGGCCCAATCAGTTCGATGTGGAAGTGGTTAACAGTTTGGACAACATGCCAAATTACTATTTGAATGCATCCCGAAAAGATGAGATCAAATGGTGTGATAGTCAAATTGGTTTTCTCATGGTGAAATCAGCCTATAAGATATTCCAAGGTTTCAAAGACAGTTGTGTGAAGTTATCTTGTTTGGGGCCCTCACGATATACCAGCACATGTCTTTACTCTGTGGTTGTCTATTTAGAGGGGATTAAGCATTTTGGATGGTATCAACACCTTCATTCAACAACCTACTATATGTATACTTTGCAGCAATAGGATTAAAAGTCATGATCACTTATTTTTGAGATGCTCATTTTCGAATGGTGTGTAGAGAATGATGTGTCATCATGTGGGAATTAGTTAGCTGTATAACAACTGCACTCCAGCATAATATGGATAGCTCTTAATTAGAAGGGAAAGAACATTAAAGCATACTCCTTTTGCCTCACACTTGTTATTACAATGTACTTTATTTGGAGAGGGCATAATCAGTAAACTTTTTAACACTGTACACCAAGGGATGAGACACAACTAGCTAATCAGATCACAACCATTGTTCGACACAAGCTAGAAACAACTTTCGTTGGCAGAACTAGTGCAACAGATCCATCATGACAAGATGGAGTTTGTCTTTAGCGTGTATTAGTCAGAATTAAATTTATTTTTTTATTTTTTATTTTATCTGCATGGCATATAATGTGAAGCTCTGGGTATGCCTTAACTTATATGCTCTAAGTCCAAGACCGTATATGACCCTGGTGTAGAATATAGATTGTATAAATTCTTTCATCTCAATATATATATTACTTACTAAAAAAAAGATTGAAACATATAAATGTCATATATCATTGGATGATGAATGCTCTTAATGTAAATTGTTAACACTTGATAAAGTTGAGGACAACAATAATGAGTTGAATAGGAGTGTTTGAATCATGTCGACACATTGTTGGAATGGTATTGGCCCCCATAAGGTCATGAGGGAATATATGTTGAGATGTTTTACTCCTTTTTAAGTCTCACGCCTTTTGTACATTTCTTCTATGATGGGGTTAAGGCGATGCTTAATACATGCATGTTGGATTTGTGCATAGAAAATAGAATGGTCTGCACTTGATGTATACATGAATGACACATATGCTTGGTAAATTATTTGGGGCATGCTTGATGCACATGATGGCACGCAAATGCGTGGAAAGTGGGATGGAGGATTGAGATTGCTTGACACGTGTATGAAGGGTGCAGATGCATTGTAATACCCCGATATTTTACTTTTGGGATATTTTGACATATAATTAGTAGATATCATTAATTAAGAAAATTAATATGTAGATAAAGGTTTTTTTAGCTAAAAATCTATAGTTGAGCCTAAACTAATCTTTTGGAGGACATTTTAGTAATTTTTTGGTTGAATGTAAAAGTTGACGTTAGGTATTTTAATTATTAATTTGAGATTTTTGATTATTTTTTATGTATTTGTGTTTGATTAATATTAGAAAATTTAATTTTTATGATATGAAAATCCTACGTACCAATTAAAAACTAAAAATCAAATATGCTAAACTCCTAAATCATGAAGGCATACCCTGTTTTGGCAAGTAAACCATCAGCATGTTGTAAGAAAAACAACGTTGCCTTTCAGACAACATAGGCCGGACAGTAATGGAATGCACACATGCACAATGGAGGAATATGAGAGAAGAAGAATATAGAGAATTTTTATGTATAAGACCCTTTTTAACTAAGAAAAAAATGACATACAAATTCTCTGTGTTCTTCTTCTCTCATATCCCTCCATCGTGTGTGTGTGCATTCCATTACTGTCTGGTCTGTGTTGTCCAGACGGCAACACTGCTTTTCTTAGAACAAGGGGTATCAGAGATAAGGTTGTGGTTAAGCTCTTTTTTGATACTACCAAATTGTATCAGAGAGATGTTGTAAACTTTCGATTGTATGGCATCGTCTTTAAAGAGATTGTCATTTAATGTGGAGTAGTTCAATGGAGAAAATTATTTTATCCTTTGACAAGAAAGGTGAAAAATATTTTGACCCGAGAAGGAACGGTGAAAGCCCTTCGGAGGACGGAGAAGCCGAAGAATATGACGGAGGAAGAATGGCAAGATAAGAGGGATCTTGCGAATTGCACTATCAAGTTGTGTCTGGCGGATAACACACTTCAGGATGTTATTGGCCTACTGACGCAACGAAGGTCTGGGAGAAACTCGAGAGTCAATACAAGTTCAAATTCCTTACAGCCAGGCTTCATGTGAAGAAGTAATTCTATGGCCTTCGGTTGTTGAAGGGGAAAGCTTCAAGAAGCATTTGGACAAGTTTAATCGGATCTTGACGTAGTTGTCGGCTCTAGATGAGGAGATTAGGGAGGAAGACAATGCGTTGGTGTTGCTGGATTCTTTGCTAGCCTTGTACGACCACATTATCACAATACTGCTATTCGGGAAGGACATGCTCAAGTTGGATGAGGTCATTACTTCTCTACCCATGAACGAGTCAAGACAGTCATAAGGGACCTCCACCTCTGCTTACTCTGAGGTACTCGTGACAAAGTGACGGGGAAGGAGCAAAGGTCACAGCCCAGAGTCTGGAGAAAAGGGCCGCAGCAAATTTTGCTCAAGGTTTCAAAACCTTGAGTGCCATTATTGTAATAAGAAGGGACACATTAAGAAATATTGTTACAAATAGAAGTGTGACAATAGTGGAGATGGCAAGGAGAACAGAGCTGACAAGGGACGAGGCAAGAAAAAGGTCTCAGTATCAGTAGTTACTAGAGGCAATCTCCTGTTGACTTGTGATATGGATGGCATGGTAAGCTTGACTGACCACGAGTCCAACTGGGTAGTGGATATAGGTGCTTCACTTCATGCCACACCTAGGAGGGGACTGTTCATATCTTATACTCTAGGAAACTCTGGAGTGATAAGAATGAAAAATGAATAAACGTCTCAGGTTTTTGCACTCGAGCGCACAGTAGGCGCGATTTGCTGGCAGCATTTCAGCAATTCACAACCCAATTTTTTTTCCTATACGCATACTCATACATTTAATAGGTCTAGTATCAATTATTATCACGTTGATTTCCTCGTATTTATTATTTTTTTAGACTCGGAACTTCACAAATGGGCTGTCCTTGCCAGCCAAATCCATGATTACCCAAACCGTACCATCATTCTTGCTGCCCTAACATCCTCAAAATCGAAACGGTGAGGGCTTTTCATCTCAAAATTCTATGACCTCACTACATAGGAGGCCACTCTCCCTCCTAAAACCAAAGGCAGAGCACCCCCTTCGCTTAGATATTAGGAGCTACTCGAAATTCAGCTTATAATAACTCCTATGGTGCAACAAGACATACCCAATCCAAAGATTCTTGTCATCTAATCATCGGCAATAATATTCTTCTTGATTGATTATACACCTCATAAGTATAACCATTTAACAACCTCACTGATCTACATAACACTTGCATGACCCCTTCACTACTAATATCGAAACTCACTATTACTAACCTCAAGTGAATCTACCCGCTTATATTTTTGCATAGTCATCTTTTCCTACGAGACAACCTCTCAGTCTATTAGGATCATTAGACAATAACAAGCCTTATAAACAACACCTATAAATCCTCAAAGTAAGGACCCTAATGCCTAACCCCAAACTATGGGTGAGGTAATTTTGATCATAGGCTTTACATCCACTTAACCAAGGGCAACACCTATACCAGTCAAGAGATATACAATCCTAGAACTTCCTCAAAAGAATCATATTATACCGTAATTTACTAGACCCATTAGGGGTCAACCAAAACAATAAGGTCAACATCTAATCCTTAATTCCTCGAACACTACCCTCGCATGACCCATTCCGACGGATATTGATCGTCTCCAAGCCAAATGCCTCACAGTGCTGCAATCTTTGAGAAACACTTAGTAGATTATCCTTCTGGGTTCAGCTAGATCCAAGAAAGTAACATGTCTACAGGACATCCATCAATCTTTCTCTAAATTAGCCATCACTGCAGAATATAAGGAATTGCATTTCTGCTATCAGAGAAACCACATATCCGATAGAACATTTCTCCGAAGCATACATCCCTTTCATAAATGAGCACACGGCTAAACGTCCTTCGCAATCCATGATACGATCCCTTAAATAGGGTTCTCACACCCTGTTGACTCTTAAGAATTAATCAATGAGGCCATCCCAAAAGCACTGAAGTATCTCTCGGTAAAATACTCAAACGATGCCTTATTGTTTAATAAAAAGTCCTCAAAATTTGGTGCCAATCCTGGCACAACTCCACAACAACCATCAATTTAACGATCAAAAGATAATTTAGGTTGACTATTTCTGTGACGGAACAAGTCATAATTCACTAATGACCTCCATCAGAAATCAAACTTAACCAAATCAGATTAATACGCAATTGATTTATTACATAAATTTCTACAGAAAATTCGACAGAGTTTCTTCTGAAAATAGACGAAAACCATACATACAACCTGGTTAAATCAAACGTGTAATAAGCATATAAATATCTAGACTTCAAAATTTTAACCACAATATATACACAAGATCAACATTACATGCCATTCATCCATGGCTCCAACACAGTGACCTCAAACTACCATATTGGATCTAAATAAAGATACCATCTAGAAGCCTAAAAAATCTAAAATAAAAAATATGGAAGCAAAATTTAATCCATAAACAACTTGTGGAAGTATAACAATGATCCATAACAATATATAGCATATCATGCCACAATTTAATACATAACATTAATCTAGCTTAACTATTTACATTCTGTCTCATTTAACATATCCTAATTTACAAGTCTCAGAGTCCAGCAGATCCCTCTCCTTCTTCTATCTAAATCAGGCATCAGCTCTTGAATCTCATCTAGAAGGAAGAAGAAGTAATTGTTAGCTAACAGCTCAACAAATATATTATATACAAGTCAGTAAATAATATAAGTAAGGTTACGTAGAAAAAAAAATATATGAGTATGAAGGAGATGCACGAATATGAACTTGGTCAAATATGCTTAGGATACAATTTATTTCTTTTTTTGGGTTATAGCTAATACATATTTATTCATCTTTGCGGACACAGACTAGTAGACCCTACTACTCGATGGAAGAATAATCAATGACAGATTGTAGTCATTCCACACAATTTAAGGCCAAATGTTCTTCCAAAATTTACATCCCGAGGATATGATGGTCAGAGTTCTTATCCTCGATTACTACTATAACATCCTAAAGCATGTCAAAAGTATTACCCGCTATAATACACGATCAAGATAATTCCTTGAGTGTCCACTGTCATACTAGTGGCATGCCTAAAGATATTACCCTTTATACATTAATCTGTGGTACTAGTTTCATAATTTATTATTCTTTTGAGGAAAGATTCACCAAATATCTTTTACAAATATCTCAATCTAGGAGAATAAATCCATCATATATCCAAATTGTGGAATTTTCCTTCAAATATTTATATATTTTTTTATCTTACTTTTGAATTTAAATCTTTTTATGATTTAACTTTACGTATGAATATTATAAACATAGAGAAGATTGAGAATTCTTACCATCGAGAAGCAATTTGACTTTAAGGGCTTCCGGACTCGAGTTTCCTTCACAAATGCGCATATCGTAACTTTTAGATTATATAATTGAACTTGTACAGATATATATCACTTAATCAACAATAAAACAAGGTGAAATTATGCAAAACAGTGTTTAATGGCCTCGGTGAACAATGCCGCAAGTGAACAGTATACGTGAACAGTACCCAACTGCGAATATTAGATAATTCACAGAATTTCAGGGATTCAATTGATAAACAAACTTATAAAGGATATGGGTAATGATATTCTAGTCTTAATTTATGTAAAAGTCCCAAAAATTAGGGGTTGGAACCACTCAAATGCGGGGTTAGGGTTTATATGTAAAAATTGATATAAATCCTCAAATTCATACAAGAAACTCATATATATGCATAATTAAGCTATGGGCATTATAAATTCATGTGTGGGTCAGGTATCAGGATAATAATATCCAAAAAAATCAAAAAAAATTAAAAAAAAATGAAAGAAAAGGATATGAGTGTACTTGCCTCGACTCGATTTACGATTTCTCCAACTAGCTCGGAATTGAACCAGAGAGCCTCCATTTTATCCTTCTCTCTCTTCTCCTTTGGCCCTATCTCTCTCTCTCTCTCTTTTTCCTCACGAAAACTAACAAAAAATACCCTCAATGTGTTTTTATACACGTAATGGTGCTTGAGCGGCGCTTGAGCGCTCATCGAGTGCCAAGATACCCAAAGGGCCGCGCTCGAGAATGCATCGGGCTAGTATCGAGCGCACCATTCTGGTTTCACGCCTCGGGTGCACCTCGGGTGCTCCTCAAGTGCCTAATCTTGTTTTTCATGCCTGGGTGGCACCTCGGGTGCTAATCGGGAACGGGTTAGGCTCGCGTCAAGCTTGCAGCAAGCCTACTTTATTTTTTCACCGTTTGAGACCCGTTTCGACCTCTCTAACCCAATTCTTCATATCATTGGACTTTTACTTTGATTATATAAGCTTAATAAATTATCATTATCATAATTTAAAACTCGAAATCTTATTTATAGATTAACATTCCATAATTTATAACTTCGGTTCCCGATTTTACCGATTTTGAATATTCATGTTTTTCAAACTGATTCCACCTGTGCCCTTTGACTTCAATTCACCTATTTTAACTTAATTACCTCCCAATTACTATATTTTAAAATCTAAAACCTCACCACTCATATTTATCATATCGTGAAAACCAACAGCTTACAATTTTCTCTCACTTATAAAAATTTCATCTTCAAAATTTAACGAACATTGAATTTTTATAATCGGAGGTAATCATCTAGATTCTCTCTAGTATTCCCAAGCCACTTTCTTAATTAAACGGTTATTCCAAAGAACCTTGAGCATTTGAATCATTCTGATTCTTATTACCCAATGTGCTCTATCAAAATCTAATTCTATCAAGTTCGAAGAAAAACAAAATTCATTAACTACTTTTCCGACTTAGCTCGAAACCTCAGACAACTAAAAATTCTTACTTCAACCTATCTTAAGCCTCGAAAGGAACTATTCCTTCTGGGCCTTAGATTGAACCTAAACATATATGGGTTCACCATATTTTTGTTGCGCTACTATGATTATTTATCTAACTATGAATCATCCAATCATATTTCACCACCGTATCTAATTTAACTTAATGCCTAAAATTTCTTTTATCAAGTTTGGCTAAGATTTTGACAGAGTCCTCAAACCGCAATCAAACCTCAATGTCAAAATGCCTTATTTCTTATTATTTCGTTGATATGTTGACAACCTCACATTTTCCTAAAATGCATAATCCATGTTGACAAGAATGGACAATTTATCAGCTAACCAGCAAATATCTACAGATCCGTGAAATACATGGTCATTCACTTTTAGCCTCAATCACGTCCTGAGACCTATGGAAGTTGTCAGTCCACACACTCCTGCTATTCTAATTAATCATTTATTTGTGAATTCAAGGTATTCTATAATTCACACCCTTTGGTTCATATAAACTCTCAGATTATACAAAAGCAATAATTAAAACAAATCCCAAGATATCCATACCATGAAGACAAAACCCTCCATCCTCAAATTATAGCCGGATTTGATACTATAATTGTAATAATTATCCAAAATTTTGATATAGTTTCAGGTCATCACCCCAAACATTAAAACTCAATTACTTAGCAACCTCAGGATTTCGTTGGCATACCAATGAGCCAATTGATTCGATCCGAATGCATTATCCATATTTACGATGATAGGTCGTCCTAATAGTCCAGAAACAAAACCATAAGGACTTCTCATTTCGTAATTTCATAGCTCCCATACTTCGAATACGATTTTGTCTCCTAATTTTAAGAATACAACATTCCATTATCAAAGCATTTGAACCCACTCACAATTTACCTTTCACATCTCCTATGAAGTATCAAAGGCAAATTAAGTCTAAAGTCTTCCAGCATTAATTGCCAATACTATTGTCCACTTTCTTTAAAAGGCACAGAGGTTCATCTTCGCAATCCTTAAACAGATCTATCCATAAATCTATCCACTTATAATATCATAATCAACCGATGGCCGAACATCTTTTAAATATGCTAATATTCAAACTTCATGCAGTTATGCAATTTAACCGGACTTCATGCAATTTAGTCAATAATTGGACACCTTCATACGTGCAAAGTGTCGGTCATCTTTAAATATGCAACTAGTCGGTCTTCTTAAATCATGCAAATAACCGAAGTTCTTTCATGATGCAAATAACCAGACTTCATGCAAATGACTGAGCTTATGCAAATAACTGATTTTCAGGAAAATATGTAAATAGTGAAACTTCATGCAAACAAGCCAACGACTGGACGACATGCAAAGAGCAATTATCATGGCATGCCTCATGTAGAAACTTAACGAAGAAAGCATGATAACAATAATACTGAACAGATTCAAAATATGAATTAATAAAAACGTAGGGTACAATTGCCTGGAATCGCTTCATCAATTCCTTACTTATGCCTCGCTTGGAATTCTTCTATTCCTCTCCTTCGTCTCTGACTCCCCGCTTCTAAACTTGCTCCCAAGTTCCCGCATCCAATTTATATAGGCAATGGGGTGGTTGAGAGAAGGTAGGGTAGGTCACTTACTACCGATATTTTCTTCACCTCGCTTCTTTCAGAGAATTTCAGAGCATGTGTAAGTAGGTAGAAGTGGTTTACCTACTCTGGGTAGGTGGAAATCGTCAACGATGTAGGTAAATCTACTTCGGCTATTAGCGGATTCCGTCTTTATCCAATTTCAATCTACTCTAGTTGTTTGCGATTATAGGTAAAGCATTTGACGATTTCACTCCCTGTTCTCAACACTATGCACTTCGGCTTTATCCATATCAACAATGCTTTCCATCATTAATTTATCATGTGCTCCAACCGGTCATCAACTTATCATCATCATCAAATCCGGACCTCCAACATACCATTCACTCCGGCCCTTTATATTATTATTCTTCTTCGGCCTTTTATATTGTCATTCTACTCCAGCCCTCCAACATACACCACCATTCCATTCTCCGGCCTCCATTCTATCATCCTCCCAACATCAACTTTGGCTTCCTTCTTTTCTTCAACACTTTGGCTTCTTCCCGTTGCACCAACAATTATACTTCGGCCTCACTTCACACACAATGCACTCCGGCCATTAAGGCCACTCCGGCCTCACACCACCTCACAAGGCCACTCCGGCCTCCATCTAACCATCGAGTCCGGCCACCTTCACTCCGACCTCCTTAATATACAACATAATTTTGGTAAATATTTCACCCTCAAATTTTTGGTCAACAAGCACATAATTCTGGTTAATATTTCATCCTCAAATTTTCAGTCAACAACCACATAATTTCGGTCAACATTTCATCCTCAAAATTTGGGTCAACAACCATATAATTTCGGTTAACATTTCACCCTCAAATTTTTGATCAACAATCACATAATTTCAGTCAACATTTCACCCTCAAATTTTTTGTCAACAACCACATAATTTCGGTCAACAATCACATAATTTCGGTTATCATTTCATCATCAAATTTTCGGTCAACAACCACATAATTTTGATCAACATTTCACCCTCAAATTTTCTGTCAACAACCACATAATTTCGGTCAACATTTCTCCCTCAAAGTTCTGTCAACAACCACATTATTTCGGTCAATATTTCATCCTCAAATTTCTTGTCAACAACCACATAATTCCGGTCAATATTTTACCCTCGAATTTCTGGTCAACAATCGTATAATTTCGGTCAACATTTCATCAACTTCGTTCTTCTCCTTCTCAACTCTTGCCATCTCATTGCTTAAACTTTTCTTTGGCTTTTACGAGGCCTAATTATCTTGTTACTTGTAAGATCGGGATCTCAC
>JAOVVI020000802.1:0-28048 GCA_028571085.2 Nepenthes alata | reverse complement strand
TATAAAATTATTTAACATGTGTAAAATGTATCGGAACGTGTCTGGAGTGTGTCCAAACGTATCGGGACATATCCAAAACGTGTTTAAAAGGTGTCTGGACGTGTCTGGAGTGTGTCTAAGATGTGTCAGAATAAAAAAATAAATTAACACGTGTCGGAACTTGTCTGACACGTGTCCCAACTTGTCCGGGGTATGTCGGTCTCCGATACGCGTCGGACACCGATACTTTAAGCCCCAGAGAGTGTCTGTGCTTCCTATATGTTCAGGTTAGTATTAATGTTCTCTATGTGATTAATATTAGAAATCGGCTTGAAGATGCAAGGATTCTGAAATTAGATTCTTGACCAATGATCGAGCCGAGGGTGTGGTTGTGCTAATGGGTTAGCTTAAATTCTTGAACTCTAGCTTCAGCTTCTTAAAGGGTCAAATATCTGTGTTCATAGCCCATTGAATATCTAGTTTCCTGGTAGAAGGGGTATAAGCGTTTGGTCTAGTTGTTTTTTCTAATCATTCAATCCCATAAGCAATAACGGGGTGGGCAGTGGAGCAATAGTCATAGAAACTGTGAAAAGTAAGAGATCAATAAATAGCTACACGGGTCCAAGAAGCTTTAAGAGATAGAGAATAATGTAGCTTGAAAACTATTTGTTAGGGCATAGTCCATGTTAGGATGCGTGATGCTATGCTGGGCAAAAGTTTTCTTTGAGCACTTTTGATTTTCCTGTTGCGTAGAAAGGCAGCAAATGAGGTAGTTTGTATGTTTTTCAGTGTACTGCCGTGAAAGGTACGAAAGTTGTTTTTTCATCGTGTGAACTGCAGCATATGCAATTGGGACATATCAGTGAGAGAGGTATGCCTTTGTTTAGAAAGAGGGGTTGTCTTTTTAGCCAAAAGAACAAGCAAGGTGGAGACTTACAAGCATTCTGCTTTCAAGATACAGAAGAAGGGTCATTTTCAGCAGTGTTCTTCACAGAACATAGGGACTTTGGACTACATCCCTTATTAGATCTCGGTGGTCCTCACGTATCCCTTCCAAGGGTGATGCCAGGTGTATGCTACCTTCATTGAATTGCTCTGGGAGGGTTTCAGTCTACTTCCTTAATAATAAGAGTGACGCCTTTAATATTTTAAAATAGTGGAATGTTCCGATTAAAATCAAGATGCTAAGAACAAATAGTGGCCTAGAGTTTTATGGAGTTGAATTTAATGAACTCTTTAATTTTGAAGGCATTATTAGGATCCATTCTATTTCTACTCACTTTAGCAAAATGGTGTAGCTGAGCATATGAATCAGATCAGAAACTTACTGAGAGAGCTGATTGTAGGCGCTCTAGTTCTGGCTTAAGCAAAGTCTTGGGCTGAGGCACCAATTGCACCATGCTATTTTTGCATATCATTCTCTTATACTGCCATTGTATTCAAGACTCCAGAGGTAGCATGGTCATGATCTGATAAGTATTTTTAATATTATTTGGTTCTCATGCTTATTGCCATGTGAATAATTTAAATTAGAAGCTAAAGCACGAAGAAGTGCATTTTCTGGGTTGTGAATATGGTGTAGTGGGATACAGATTAAGGTACGTTGATCGTAAACCACTGTGGATTGTGTGTGATGGAGATTTTGCTTGAGGAGTCCGCTTTGCTTCATCCGAGAAGAGAAAGGAATTTTGTTTTTCTCCTAGTACAAGTGATCAGACTAGTGCACTTGAGAAAGAATGTGTGGAGATTTCTGCTGCTTCTCTATATCACCAGCATAGTTTTTCTATAGTTTAGCATGCTACAATACAGATGCATTTTACAAAAGTAGAAGAGCCACCGCAGGAGGAACAATACACAATTGCTAAACATAGGCCAAGGTGGGAGATTAGATGACCCAATTATATGTTGATGCAGACTTATTGTGGCTCGTATACTGATAGGTATTGCTAAGCCTCTTTCATATTTAAATGCTCTTTCTTTTGATGTTTAGGCTAGGTGGCTGTGGCTAGTTGCTATTAAGTTGAGGAGTTTGAAAATCTTCAGAAGAGTCAGACTAGACAGCCTGTGAAACCTCCCTAAGGGAGATAATATTGTGGATTGTAAATGGCTCTCCAAGAAGAAAGGCCTCATTCTGTGGGTCGATAGTGCTTGTTATGACATATTACTTGTTGCAAAAGTCAGGTTGAATTGGGGTTCCTCTTTTGTTGCTTATTTAATGGAAGCTATGTCAAGATGGAGGTTTTTTTTCTGCATGCCTCGAACACTTATTTGAGTTTCAATTGGAGCCCTCATCTGTCATCTTTTTGGCGAAGGCCGAAGTGACCCATTATTCCACTCCCACAACGTGAATCCAACCTGTTTTCTGATATGTCCTAGTTTAGTTATTTGGATCTTTGCATAGATATGGTGGTTGTAGGGTTTTAGCTTGCATCCTTCTGCTGTGTAGTTGAAATTAGAGCTTGCATTTAGGGCCTATTTGGAAGTTATTTTGGAAAAATTCTA
Organism: Nepenthes alata; assembly: GCA_028571085.2. Classification (NCBI taxonomy): domain Eukaryota; kingdom Viridiplantae; phylum Streptophyta; class Magnoliopsida; order Caryophyllales; family Nepenthaceae; genus Nepenthes; species Nepenthes alata. Next base: position 25,567 of record JAOVVI020000802.1, on the reverse strand, counting down.
TAAGAACTGGCGGCAGATTGTTGATCTCTTCTAATTGAAAACCGGAAAAACTAAAGAGAGAATGAAGAGTTTTTTCTTTCCCCTCTGTGACCCATGCCGGTATCAAACTCTAACTATGATAACCAATCTCAGTTTTGGCTAAAGAAAAAGGGGGAGGCTTCGCTTCCTTTTCCACCTCATCTCCTATGACAAACCGATCCAATGAATCTACTCATAATTGGTCCCTATGTGATTTTTAGTGGAATCAAAAGCATTCCTAGAAATCTTTTTGAAAACCCTGCATAAAAGTTGACTGAGGTTCTTTATAAGGTACCTAGGGTTATTTTGTCAAATTTCAATTTAAAACAATTTTTTTTTGGTTTAGAAGGCTAATAACCAGTAAAGGGGAATGGTGAGACTCGAATCTATGTCAAGCGTAAATCCATAATAATTAAGCGTCCACTGCACTACCATTATTTCTCAATTCTAGATTTTTTCAAACACACCCCTAAGGTGCCTTTTCTAGATTCACTCCCAGAAGTTACAAATTATAAATTTTTGGAAAGGAACCTTTCAAGAGCAAACAGTCCCTTAGTATTTTGTTTCACGAAGAATATTCCGAGTTGATTGGTTTGTTTGTAATTGAACCCATAGTACCTTTTGTCAACATGCTATTTATGAACTCTTAGCTGCTTTTCATTCAGTTACTTCTTAAGTTGAGTTTTCTGGTCATGTTTTACCAACTAGTTCGATCATTCTATTTCACTCAAGTTTTTTACTAGTCCTTTTAATTAAAATTTATATGTTTTTGTAGCTTTTTTCATTGCAAAGAAAGTAGTATGTAAATAATTGCATAAATTCAGGACTTCTATTGCTGTGCCTTCTAATTTCCATTTAGTTACCTGTGCAGTGACAATTTAATTTCAAAATATGACATATTAATTACTATAATTATTATTAACAAAGTCATTGTTGCCTTTGAAGCAATTAACAATTTTATTGGTGGCAATGATTTCTTTTATTCAGCAGTTATAATAATTAATGTTAAATATCTTTTGACATCTTTATGACATTTTGTTTTATCTTTTTTCTTGGCTTATATATTTGATAGGTGTTGTTCTGCAAGGATTGATTGTATCTCGTTGGCCTATATTTTTTTCATTGCTTATCAAATCAATCTCATGGTCATCCTGCTACAGTTTTTGTGAATTTAATTTCTATATGAAAACACTTTTTAATTTTAAATCGTCACATATAAGTATTTATATCATAAAAAGGCAGGACGCCCATCATGTGTATGTTTGGATGAACCAAATCCTCATTGGATTTATTATTCAAATCCCAAAATTCATAATGGGTGCACCGAATTCTTCTGCTACCTCATTACATTGGTACCCTTGTCTAACTTAGGTGTTAACAAAAGGAAAAGAGAATTATTGTGGTGAAAAATATTATACAAAATGGTTATAAAATGTACATATATATAGATACATTTGTAAATTTTGTATAGTAACTAAAATACTATTGACTAGGATTTACAATTGTAACACTTCTTCTCAAGTTAGTGCGTATATGTTAATCATGTTCAGCTTGTTAATATATCAGTTAATTGATTTGCAGTTCTCACATGTTTACCATGAACAAGGCCTTGGTGTAGTTTCTCATGAATAAAGTGACAATCCACCTATATATGTTTTATAAGTTCATGGAAAACCAGATATGATAGTAGATGAATCATTGCCTGATTATCGTACTATAATTGAGATGGTCCTGAACTCTTACATCTGAGTAATTCAAGCAACTATTTGAGCTATGTCACTTCACATGTAACTTGAATCAACATATGATATTTTGATTTAATGCTTGATTGAGTAATTATATTTTGTTTTTTACTCTTTCATGATATCAAATTGCCCCCAATGAACACGCAATATCCTGCGATAGACTTGGGTTTATCATATGGTGTTTCAGCGTAGTTAGCGTCAAAGAACCTTTCTACTTGAATGTGGTAATGATCACTGTAAAGTAGGCTGCATATCGGTGAACCTTAGAGTTATCTAAGCATATGTATGACAATCTCTTAGTAGAAAACATGAGAAGAGGACAAAATTTGACTTAACACACATATTGGGAATGCAATGTCTGGCCGATTCACTGCCAAGTAACTCAGTCTTCCAACTAAATAGCGGTACTCTTTGGTTCAACAAAGATTTTCCCATTGTCCGGTGAAAGCTTCATTCATGGATCTATGAGTGCACTATACGGTTTTTCATCAAGCATAGCCATATTTTGAAGTAAATCAAATGTGTACTTTCTTTGTGAAAGGAATGGGCAACGACATCTTTCAACCTCGATGTTGAGAAAGTCCCGTAAACTCCCAAGGTACTTGGTTTGAAATTGACACCAAAGAAACACTTTAAGGTCTACAATATCTTGTTATTAGTGATCACAATATTATCCACATATATGACAAGAAAAATACACTTGACATAAGAATGACAATAGAATAAAAAATGATTACTTTCACAATTAGAGAGATCAAAACTTGAGAATAATTTCACTGAACCTCTCGAACCAAGCTTGTGAAAATTGTTTTAAGTCATATAACAACTTTTTAACTTGCAAGTGAGACCAGACTTTTTTGAGTAACAAACCAAAGTGGTTGCTCAAGATAAACTTCTTATTAGGGATCTCTATGCAAGAAGGCGTTATTGAAATTAAACTGGTGTAGAGGCCAGTGATGAGTAGCAGCTAGAGTTATAAAAAGGCGAACAAATATCAATTTTTCAACAAGAAAAAAATGTATTAGTGCAACCTACACTGTAAGTTTGGGCATATCCTTTAACTATCGAATAGGCCTTTAGCTTGGCAATAAATCCATCCGGATTAACTTTTTCCATGTACACCAGTCAATGGGTTTCTTTCCTATAGGCAAGGGAACTAGATCCCTTATGTGATTCTGCTCGAGTGCCGACATCTTTTCCTTTATAGCTGTCTGCCAACCAAGATGAGAGATTGCTTCAGATATCGATCGAGGTGTAGAATATGAGTCCAAAGCAAATATAGAAGTATGGAGTGAAGATGAGAGACCGGTATAATGAATAGTAGTAGATAAAAACATATTGAGTGCAACTATGATGATTCTTTCTGAGCAATTTAAAGGTCTGTATCTGTTATTGACTCGATAATTGTGGGATTTGTAGGCAAGAAGATTAACTTTGCTGGGGCCATCTTAGGAGCATCTACAAGAGATGATCGAAACACTTTATGAGGACCACAGACCTAAGTATGAATCACTGAATAAGGTAGTGTATGAGGTGAAGACACAACCTAATGGGTAATATGATAGATAAGAAACTCATCATGAGGGGTGACGTTGTACATGGGAGTGGAAGGAAACTCTTAGAAAGAGAATGAAGTTAATTCTTGAAATGAAACATCAGAGGACATGAGAAATTGGCCCAAGTAAGGTGAGAAGCATCTAGACCCCTTTTGAACGCGTGTGCATCGGAGAAAATTACATCGAAGTGACATGGTATTAAGTTTAGTCATTCGAGGAAAAATGTCACGAACATAGCATATATATCAAATATTTTAGGAGGATCTGAGTGTAAAGGCTTGTGACGTAACCAGATATGATGTGTTATCTCTCCTTGAAGCATAGCCGAGGGCATATAATTTATAAGATAACAAGTGGTAAAAAATACCTCACTCCAAAAATATTTTGAAACTCATGTAAAAAAGAGCTCTTGCCACTTATAATTATAAAATGTGTCTATTATTGCATTTAGCCATCCCATTTTATTCTGGAGTGTTGGGGCAAGAGGATTAATGAATTATCTCATGTTGGGACATAAATGAAGTAAACTAAGTGAACAAATATTCACAAGCATTATCACTTCGTAATGCACAGTGAAGTAGAGAATTGATTTTGAATTTTAGCACAAAATGCACAGAAGATGAAAAATAATTCAGAACAATATTTCATTAGATATAACCAAGTTGTTTATAAATAATGATTAATAAAAATAATAAAATATCGAAAGTTTATTTTGGATGACATTGGACATGACCCTAAATTTTGGAATGTACTATCTCAAAAGGAGGAGAAGCTTGTTTATCAACTCTAGGATAGTATGACACTGGATGGTATTTAGCAAACGAGTAAGGCTTACAAAACAAATTTGTTGCAAAGTTAAGATTAGGGCACAACTTTTTCAAACTTGATAATGATGGATCTCTCAATTGACGGTGGGGTTGGGGAATGCTAAAGCAAACAGTAGGATTGGGTCCTACATCTAGTATGTGGAGACCTCCTGACTCATGAAGACCTCTACCAATGATATTCCTTGTCGTAAGATCTTGATTTTCATAATCAGTAGAAGAGAATATATTACAATAATTATGTTTAATCGTGAGTCTGTTTATGGATAATAAATTAAAGGGAAGGGTCTGGAAGTTATACTAATGAAATGTGAAGGTTCAGGGTTAAGGAGATAGAATCAATGCCCGTTACCTTCATAGAGGAGCTATTAGCTAAAGTAATTGCAGATGAAGTCAAACATGACCGTTAATAGGATAATTTACTTGAGATTCCTGTTATATGATCAAACACACGAAAATTAATAACCCAAATTTGAGATTATATCGAGAGACAAGTAATGGAGTTTTCTGTCTAAACAAGGGTAGTAGTAGATATAGCCATGCCAGCAAGTAAAAGTGAGTAGTTCTTAGTGGATAAAGTTACTGTCTCTTTCGTTGAAAGGTTAGGGGGAGCAAATTGAGGTTTTTCCTTCTTGTTAAATAGATAATACTTTCCCTAATTACATTAAATTACAATTATCTACTTTCCTAATTTATTTACTAATTATAATTTATCAGACTTAATTACAATCAATTAGAATAATCTTGATAAAGGAAATTACATATAATTTTTGTTATTTATGATGTTGACATTCTGTTAACATTTCTCTGAAATTGATGCTGACTAATTAAGAAGTATCAACTTGTCAACTATAAAGTGATGTTGATGGCACGAGAGAATTTTAGTAAAAATATTTGCTGTTTGAAGATGGGTAGAGATGTGAGGAAGGGTGATAACATGTTGGTCAAGTGTCGTACGGGTTAACAATCGGCCTAATATGCTTTATGCGTTCATGAAAGACTAGATTGATGGCAGTCTAAGTAGCGCTAGTGCTATTAGTATGAAGGGCAGTAAGATTATGCTTGGAAATGCCAAGTTCCCTTGATAAGCCTAGTAACCAAATATTTTCAAGCAAGTTGAAGATATATCATGATATTCTGACTTGGTTGAAGATTTTGATGCTTGAGCTTACCTTTTACTCTTATAAGAAATAAGAGTATTACTAATAAACATACACTAACCAGTAATGGAACAACAATTATTGGTACAATCTGCTCAATCAGCGTCACTGAATCCCCATAAACGGGTGGAATTCTCAGTTGGAAACAACAGTCTTTGACCTAAAGTACCTTTTAGGTGACAAATTATCTGTTTTACTGCTACAAAGTGTGAGTGTTGGGGTGCCTGCGTAAACTAACTCACTTATTGGATTGTAAAAGAGATATCAGGTTGAGTAATCATTATGTAATTCAAACTTTCTACCAATTTCCGATGTATAGATTATTTAGATAGTAAGTGCCATTATTTTTGTTGGAGTTTTAAATTAACTCTATAGATGTAAGAATGGGGTTTCCAACTTGAAGACTGACCAACTTAATAAATTCCTGTGTATACTTTTGTTGGTATAAATGACTGTTAGTGGGAGTATATTGTATTTTAAGATCACGAAAATATTGTAGCAAACCAAGATCTTTTATTTGAAATGAAATTTGGAGGTGATATTGCAGTTGTTCAATCAATTGAGGATCAAATTTAGTTATAACAATATCATTCACATAGATGTTAAGTATAACAACTCCAGTAGAAGCTTTGTAAGGAAAAATCAAAGAATCATATTGACTCTAATTGAAGTCAAAATCAAGAAGACAAATACAAAATTTTCAAATCATGCTCACGGTACCTAGTTTAAATTATATAAAGAACAATTTAACCTACACACTATAGAAAAGTAATGAGAGAACATGTTGGGAGGTGGAGTTATGTAAATTTCTTCCTTTAGATTTTCGTATAAGAATGCATTTTGTATATCCATTTGCCAAAGTGGTTATTCTTTTGAAATAGCAATGGCCACAATAGTACGCATGGTAGTCATTTTGGCCATTGACGCAAAAGTTTCCTCATAATCAAGCAAGCTTTATATTTGTCGATAGAGCCATTAGGCTGCAGTTTAATTATATATACCCATTTGCATCTAATAGATTTAATTCTAACGGGACACAGTACAATACCTCCAAGTATGGTTATCTAGAAGAGTTTAAAGCTTATCTTGTATAGCATGTTACTAACCCTTTTGAGTAAAGGCCTAAGAGTAAGATGAAGGTATAATAGTAGTATCCAAATTTGATTGGTGAGTTATATAAGAAAAAACATGTCTATTAAGAGGACGGGTAATTCGAGTGGACCATTGAGGTTGAAGTGTAGCGAAGTTAAAAGTCAGTACCAAATTGAGAAGTGGATGTGGCGGCATCTCTAATACATAAGGACGAGTTTAAATCGGTGATTTGAATAATACTGGTCATCAAAAGTTGGAAGAATGGCAAAAGTAGGTTCATGTATGATACGAGATCAGAAGTAAGATTGGTTTTCAAAAAATGCAACATGGTGGAACATATGAATTTTTTTGGCATTGGCATCAAGACAGACAAATCCTCTGTATGTATTGTTATATCAAAGAAATGTGCACTTAGCAAATTGAGGTTCAAGTTTGTAACATTCACTTAGAGGTAAGTAGACTAATCAAATATAGCCAAACGTATGCTAAAAATGATAGTCTGGAGAAATTCCAAACCAATGATAATATGGGGGATAATAATGCAACATCTGTGAGGGTAAGTGGTTGATTAGATATATAGTTGTAGACAAAATTCCTACATAGAATTCAGGAGCTACAGACGATTCGATTAATAATGTACGAATAGCATCTAGAAGATGACGAATTTTAAATTTGGCAGCTTTATTTTTGTGGGGAGTGTAAGGATTCAAACATTAAGATTAAATATCTTTTGTGTTTAGATAATCTCAAAAGGATTTGGATATATATTCCTTCTAGAGTTTGAATATAAGATTTTAATACTTGTCAATCATTGTGTTTCGATATAAGTAACAAAGATTTGAAATATAGAATATACTTCATCTTTAGAGTGAATAAAATATACCTAAGTATAGTGGTTATAGTCATTATGAACATTACAAAGTACTTGTAGTGAGTATGAGAAATAACTTGACTCATCCCATACCAAACAATATCAAAATTTGTGAACGTGCAGCAACTATGCAAAGGAAAAGGTAAAGCTGTACTTTTACTAAGCTTATAAAAAGTACATTTGCTCGGCACAGAACAAAATGAATTTTTATTGCCTAAAAGGCCATATCTTATAAGATATGTCAAAATGTTAGAATTAAGGTGTCCCAATTTTTTATACTATATATTACTATTATTACTTGCAGTAGCACAAGTAAAAAAAATGAGAGTAGGAATAGGTTGTTGGAGAGAAAATAAACTTCCTACTTTAGGCCCCTTTTCGACTACCTTTCCTGACGTTTGATCTTGCACAAGACAACCATTATGATTAAAGTGAATTTCATAATTATTATCAATTAATTGTCCAATAAAAGTCAAATTCACAGATAATTCTAGGGATACAAAAACATTAACAAAAGTGGATCCTAGATTTTTAACTACAACGATGGGAAGAGAACATCCATTGGTTATTTGATTATATTGCTCACCCTCATATATTATTTTAAACAATTTTATTTTTTGTCATATGATGATGCCGCTTAATCAAGTTACTAAGAAGAAGTAAGTAATTTTTGCTTACCTTGTAATCCAAGAATAGAGAAAGTAGACTATCATTTGTTGTATCACATCGAGAGTGAGAGATGGTGAAGGAATAATGAATATTTGAACTAAAGGGGCTAGTGCACTAGCTGAAGCAGAGTGAACATCTGTTTGAAAAGAATTAAGCTTGTCTATTTTAAGGCCAAATGCCACAATCTTTAATAATGTACCCCTCTTTTTTGTAATAATTGTAGAATTTCTTATTACAATTCTTTCCAATATGCCCATACTCCTTATGGCTATAGCACTGGATTTGAGATTTGAATTTTCCTTGCTTTTGAACATCATATGCCAGATTAACTATCTTGGAATGTGTAGTATCTCGTGTTATGCTAATTTAAGTGACCAGGTGTCATTCTTTTCAAAGAAATTCTCCTAATATGACATCAAGAGATGGAACTAGATTGCAATTAAGAAGACTAGCTCAAGTATGCTCAAATTTAGGTTTCAATTTCACCATAAATTGATTTTTTAGACTTTTCATATGAATTTTGTGTAGTATCATAAGAGTCATATTAGGAACTCTTGAATGAACAATCCTAATATATTCATTTCATTAATTAAGGAATCCAATATAGAATTATTTGTTAGAAAGATCATCTCATTTGACATTAGCAATTTCTAATTGAATATTATTTTCTCGATTATGGATGCGTTGGAGGTAGTCCTACATTTCCTTAGTAGTTGTGAGAGATTATTTACCATATGTGGTTTAATATATCTAAGCAATCATGACACAATATGAGTATCTTTACTATCTCATTAATTAAGTTTCTTTATTTTGATTGGGATTGAAGATGAACCATCAAAACGACTTTAAAATTCTTTTACTTTTATGAGCATTTTAAATTAAAACTCTCAGGTGAAGTAATTTTTTCATTAAAATAAATAATAGAATTTTCTCTTGACATAATAAAATTATAAGCGAGGGAAACATATGAACAATTTTGCCTTCCAATTTAATGTTGGACTTAAGTCTAAAAGACCAACCTTTAAAAATGCCCCACATGGAGGGAGAGAGAGGCACTTGCGGAGGTTAGTTAAAAAAAAAAAGGCTTTTCACTCTATTTACATATAGCTGTTTCTCCTTCACATAACTGTGATTTCACACCCTCGTGACGCCTACATGACTGCAAAGGGATGAAAATTCTTCTACAAATTCAAATTTGTAGTTGCTTGTGAAGACCGAAGAAGATGACAAAGGATGAGATTGAAGAAAGAGATTACTTGTGAAGATCAAAGATGAAATCCCACAAGAATCTTTGTTATCTGAGATCCAAAAAGAAGATCTCATTGAAATCTTGGAGAATTGAAGAACAATGATAAATTGATGAGAGGCCTTGAACCAAAACACGAGATATCACCTCCACAAATGCCACATCCTTGTTCAACTAAAATGAATACAGCACTCGACGACTAAGACAAGAAAGGGATTTTGCTCAAAAACCCTAGAAGCCAGGAATCATGCCAAGAAGGAAAAGTGAGAAATGCAACATTTGAAGACTAAAGGAAATAAGAGTTAAGGGGCTCTGATACCATGTGGATTATTTTGAATGCCTCCACTGAGGTTTTTCATTCTCATTAAATAGCTAATACTTTCATTATATTAAATTATAATCCTATACTTTTCTAATTTATCTCCTAATTGCAATTAATTAGACTTAATTATGATCACTTAGAATAATCTTAATTAACGAAATCATATACAATTTTGGTAATTAATGTTGCTAACATTTTTGCTGACATAAATAAGGTACCACTATTGCTTTTAGAGGCGATCGTAGTATATTACTTAGATGGCTTAGTGGTTTCCTATGTAGCTTTCAGCATTTATTTCTGATATGACTAACTCCATCACAATGAAAGCATGCCAGTTTTCCATCGCCACTCCGGCTACCTCGATTACCTATATTTGTTCCACGCCCATCAACTTGACTGATAAACGAGGATTGGTTCACGAAAGTTGTTTGATTAGCAAGGCTAGCAGTAACTGATAGTGAAGTCTTATTGTTAACTCGTGGAATCTGAGAAAACATATCAATCAAGGAATTAACTTCAAAGCTTGATAAAATCTGGGATTATGCAGATTTAAAGTTAGGTTTCAAGCTAATAAGAAAGTACAGAATAACCAATTGTTTATGTTGCTCTCACAGCTTTTGAAGACAGCAAAATAATCAATTACACTTCGATGCTTCCGATCCACATGAAAGAAAGATTTAGATACATCAAACATTCTTGATATGTTATCTTTTCGAGAATAAAGAGTCGACAGATAATTCTACAACCCTTGGCAATATCAATATGCATTACTGAAATAGCTACCTTCAGTTCCATGGAATTAATTAATTGAGTGTATAAGTGAGCATCTTTATGAAGCCATGCTTGAGCTTCAAAAGGATCCATGTTAGAATTGGGAGAATCATTGGTGAGATGGTTCTTCTTATCAAATCTTCGAATAGCAAATAACACAATTTTCCTCCAATGTCAATAATTCTTCCTATTCGTAATTTGAAAAGACATTGTTACAATAGTTTCAAAGACAATTACTTTAGATTCTTTTGTTCCTACTAGAAAACTCCCACCAGATGTACTTCCGGCCTCCATATTGTGTAACAGATATATGAAAAATAATGCACAACAAACCAAAACAAATACTGTGAATGACTAAATACAAATCACACAATAAAAAATTATCTGCTAATGGCTTTAGTCTTCTTTCGTATTTTTTCACATATACCTTCCCTTGGGCCATATTGTTTCACATATCCCCTTTTTCGGTATCATTGCCCGACACCTGGAGCTCTTCTTCATCGTGGACATTGAAGAGAATTGGAATTGCACACTAGAAGAGAGTTTGAACATTAGAAGAGGAAGGAAATCAAAGAGAAACTACACGATTTGCTTCAATCGCATGTCAAAAACCTCTTTCAGATGTAGGTGACTCTCAAATGCACAAGTAACTGACTATTTAAGGCTAGGATTTGTTGAATGGACCTAGAAAAATATGGATTTAGGGTTTTTAGTGAAACCCTAGATTTCAAAATAGATGGCTTGAAGGGATTCAAATAGGAATATTGTCTTAGGGCTTATAATACATAGGGCAAGGCACACTATATTCATTATCGGCGATGGTGGCAGCAGCGGACACCCTCTCTAATACCATGTCAACTAAAGGAAAAGACAGTTACCGTGGTAAAAAATCCTGTATGAAAGATTTATGAGAATATACATACATATATATATATATATTTATAAACTTTGTATAGTGACTAAAATACATTGATTAGGGTTTACTATTCTAACATTGTATATACTGTAGATTATGTAAGTTTTATCTTTACGTGATAGAAGGCAACTTATCTAAAAACTAAGTGTCCCTTTTATAGTCATGCTATGGATAAGTATCAATATTAAGATTTATGTTTTAGGACTGTAAAAATTTCAATGCTGGTCCAATAGGCTTAGTTGTTTTTAGATTATTCAATCAATACACGTTTTTCATGATCACTGGACCAGAGAAGTAATCATGACTTAGTGAGTAGATAGCAAGATTGTTTCACTTAAATGTTTGAAAAACGTGACAGAAAAATTGCAAATAGTTAGAGTTTCAGTTCCTTTTCCATTGAGCTTTCAAAGGTCTATCCTATCTTTTGAAGCTCAAACAATATATGACTAATGTTAGAATGTATTTGTTTCCTATCTGTTTTTGAAATTCTGTTTTAATTGAGGGCTTTTGGAATCCTGCTAATATTCTCTTAAAACATTACTCTGCAGGATTGAGGTAGAGGAAAGCACAGTTAATGGCTCTTTTAACATGATGTTCTTAGGTCATAGCATATCGTTTGGATATAGGGCCCATACAAATGTTCTCATGAGGTAAATTTATGTTATCCTCACTTCTTTACGTTGAACTTCATACAAGAGGGAAATTTATCACAAATTTATATCTATTTTACCCCTTCTGAAATTCAGGGTATCATCCGTTGGCTCACTGGACTCTGATACTTCAGTTTTAATAAATTCCCATTTTGATAGTCCACTCGGCTCCCCAGGAGCTGGTGACTGTGGTTCTTGTGTTGGTGGGTTTATGCAATAACCTTTAGTGACTTAAGAGATTCTTTGTTGGACATATTTACTTTGCTGTTCAAAAGTTTATTGTTGTTTTCCTTTTGCAGTGTCGATGCTTGAATTAGCAAGACTTATCGTTGATTCTGGCTGGGTTCCCCCTCAGCCTATCATATTTCTTTTCAATGGTGCAGAGGAACTTTTCATGTTGGTAAGTGCTAAATTAGTCTTGAATTGTTTTCCTGCCACCATGTGTCTATAATGGCTAAGATTAACCAGGTTTTCTCATACACATTTGATATGCATCAAGAAATACATGGGAGTGTGTGCAGGTGATGTATGATGGGAAGGGGAAGATAAGGAGAAGAGGATAAGAAAAGAAATTAGATGGAATGAGGGAGAAGACAGGCAGAAATTAGGGGGAGAACCAGATGCCGATGGAGAAATCCTCAGCAACACAACAATGTCAATTCATCAATATTGGAATATCGATGCAACTTACCTGAACTTCTATTGGCACTCCTCCCCTAATTTAAACATTAAATAAAGAATGGAATATGACCATTTACTAAAACAAGGACGGGCATAATATTGATGTATCTTAGGAACATAATGACACAAAATATCGAAGAAGTGGAATAATATTCTAAACTTAATAAGACAAAGATAACTACTCAACATCTTAATGTCTGTAGAAGAACTAAAATCCAAAACTACTATATTTTTTTCTGACAGTAACAAAATATAGAATGATATCTGTTTTCTCCTTCAGGCTTGCATGCTTGTTCTCCATCAGTGATGGGCTGACTCTGACCTGAGCACTGTTGTTCTTTAAACAGTGATGGCTTAAGCTGGCTGTTGAATTGACAGTTACAATGGGTGCAATTTGGATAGTCATTTGTTTGATGCCTTCTACGGGAAATACATATTCGGGCTAAACCGAGCCTAATTCTACTTGCTTTATATTGATGCAAAGATATCCAGCCATTTCACCCTAAGCAAACTTTTCAAGCAATTAAAATATTGTCTAATCGATGAAAATGGAAGGGGTATTAATCTTGATCCCTGTATCAGCATCATTTTGAATCCATTAAAATTGAATTGGAATGTTGGAGTAAACTAGAAAAGCTTGGTAGGGTCAGATCTTCGCATTAGGTAGGTCCTAGATAAATGCCACACAATAGGTTAGTTATGAATCCCATCACAAATTGTGCATGATAATTTGGTGAGAATTAATGGGATTGAAGATATAGTGTCAGCATTTACTTGATTGTATCTGTAGATGTTTTATAATTGTATATTCTTTTTACGCTCTTCATTCTTTAGTCACTGATAATCTCAATCTGTGCCATGATCAGAATAACCTATCTTTTTGCAGTTGTATCAATCTCTTTGAACAGTGATTGTTGTTTTTTTCATTTTAAGTTATTTGTACATAAAGAAAATACTATTTTAAACAGTCATTTAAGTAACTAAATAATATTTGGATATTCTCTTGGGTGTCTCTTATTGAGTTTGTATAGTCTTCTAGGCTTTTCTGGTGCTTCTTCAATGTAAAATGTTTGTGAAGGCTATGCGTTTTTATTAGTCTTTTACTGACTCGCCAGGGCTCACATGGCTTCATGACAACTCATAAATGGCGGGATATGATTGGAGCTTTTATAAATTTGGAGGCATCAGGAACAGGAGGTCCTGGTAGGAAATTAACGTGCTCACAAAAGTTGTTGAAAATATTTGCATATGCAGTGAATTAAGCCCAAACTACCTTGTTATGCTTCCTTCCTAATACCTGCTCCTAGGTGGCAGTTGGATCAGTCATGATTCCAAATTTGCTGTTGCGGACATCTAGAGTACGATTTTATGAATTTTGATCCTTATGATTCTTACATGATATCCTCCAAAGTGTTAAAGAATTTTTATTGTCTTTAATTAGTTGGACCAAAAAAAGTGTCCTAGTGCATGAAGCTTCTCTCATTGTCTGTCTCTTGAGAGTTAGATGTACAAATATATATTTCATAAAGGTTTGTTGAATCCATGACCTCCAGTTCATAATGGATTAGCCTTACTGTTGCATCAAAGAGCATACTTGTTTCATTAGTTTGACTATTTGGTTAATTTTGATTTCTTTTTGTTTAGTCCGTTGCCTAGTAGGACCAGGAAATAGATCTTCTTTTAATCCCTAAATTCTGATTTACTACATTTGTGACTATTAAAATATGGCATGGGTAATGGCCTCTATCTATTCTATAGTATGCTGATTTTTTTCTTAGAAATCCTTTTTTATTGGCTTGTTTAACTAAAATTTCCATAATCGACGGACTTTGTTGATTAAAGTTGTAACCATTTGTTTGTAACCTTTGCCTAATTTCTGGCATGTGACATCAAAACATAAACACCAAACATATGGGCAAATCTCTGACAGTAAAATTTGGAACTTTACTAATGTTGTTATGCTCACATTGATCTTGTTGCAACCTGGGAGTTAAATTGGCGTAAAATGGTGACTTCTTTTTTTGGATATTCATTAAATCATGGTATTGGATGATTACATTTTTGATTGTTCCTCGTTACATTTTAGCGTGTTTTGCTAAACTTATACTTATTGTAAAGAAAATGACCGCCAATATCAATACATTCATGTTTAGTTTCTTATCGTGAGTGGAAATCTTAGCTTGAGTTCTTCTGCACTAGTAAGAAAAATTTCCCCTTGGCCCCCCGACCTATATTTCTAATGCTTGAGGTTTAGACATTAGGTTCTTCATCCTAACAATAAGGTCGAATTATGGAAACAATCTTTATGTTGTTTAGGGGTAAGTTCTTGACAAAGCCTTCGCCAAACCTGCATGCATGAGTCTTTTGTTCACGCTGTCTCTCCCACTCCAAGCCCTGATTATTTGGTTGTTGTCTTTTCATTATGCTCATTTCCAATGGCATAATTAGGGCCTTATTCAAGTTTTGCTGTACCATTTTCTTGAAACTTCTGCTGCAAACCACAAGAACCTTCCTCGCCAAGCCATGTAAAATTCCAACCAAATGAAATCAAGCCAAACCTTTCCCCACTATTCTGTTGGGGGGGGGGGTTGTCCACTACTTTTTCAGTATGGTGATATTTCTGATCTGTACACCAATTTCTTTGCTTGTTTTTTTTTTTATTTTTTATTTTTGTTGACTTGGGCCTCTATTTCCATGTCGCCAAAGTGTGTTACATTGCATTATTATTATTATCATCAGTTTGTTAATGTATTCTCACCATCTCTTGCTGCTGCTTCTTGAAAGAGGGTTTTTAAATTTATGTCATTGTTGGTAATGTGTAGATTTAGTTTGCCAATCGGGTCCTGGATCCTGGCCTTCTTTTGTGTATGCTAAGGCAGCATTGTATCCAATGGCCAACAGTGCAGCTCAGGTATATCCATCAACCCAGAATTTCTTTAACATGTCAGTAGTTAATAGTTGTATTTCTGAGAGGAGAATTCAAGACAATGATGATGATTGGAATTTTCATTCAAGGCACTATGGTGGCATAGTTTGTCCACTATGATTTTTTTGCCATGGGTGTATTTAATAATTCAATTTGTCTGAGAAGTCAGAAATGAGAACATAGAATGCAGCTGTTTTGCTTTTCTGAAGGAAGAGTTCTTGTTTGTGTTTTAGTGATAGAAATATGGTAATGAAAGAGGAGAATGTACATTGATAGCAGCCCCTCCAACTCAAAAGAAGAAAAAAAAAATAAAAATGAAAGCCAACATACAAGTGGCCCAATCTTCCCTATATATGTATAGAGAAATAGCAATATAGTGAAGAAATAAGGATTGGAATCCACATACAAGACATGGTATCATTATTTCTTCTCTACAATCTTTGTCTTTGTACACCAATATTTCCTGTGTATACTTATATCTGTGGATAAAAAGAATTTATTTATATCACTGGAATCCTACACAAAAATCTGGTCCTGAATACTGCCCTTTTATGATACCAGGCCTCTTCAGGTAAGGATGTGCAATGAGTTAGAGAAGTTCCATTCCAACTCAAGGACTCTTAATTATCTTTTTCCGAAGTACCAACAGATGTTTTCAAGCACGTATATCTATATAGGCATCCTGATTATAGGAGAAAACATAGGTGAAATGATTATCTGATGTGATTATGTGAGGAATCAGAGTGAGGAAGGGAAAGAACATTTTATTATGTTTCAACTTTCAAAGGATCATGCATTGAGCAGTATGCTGTAGTGGGAATAATTGTTTTTTCCTCCTTTTTTGTGGTTCTTGTTGTTGTTAAGCTGAAGACATAAAATGACTAATACTATGTATTTTGAGAAAGATTCTGAATTACACAGTGAAAGGAGTGCCCTCAGTTGGGCTGCATTAGTAAGCTTATCGATTGATGCTGGTACTTGAAGAATTTGACTGGTGGAAATAGCTTTTTTTGATAAATACTAGTGTTTCTAGAAATTATTGGTGGTATGTATGCAAGAATTCAGATTTGTCGTTATTACTCCTTTTAATAGGATTTGCTGGTTAAGTTGCTAAAAATCAGCATTCTATGGAACACCTGTTACTGTTGATAGAGAAGTTCTTTGCTTCTGCTAGATGCGTCACTAAGGTAAGCATGAATGAAAGTATTGGAATGGGGATCAATATTGGTTGTAATCATATTGGTATCTAATATATTGTATTGGAATTGGAAGCAAAAATTTTCTATAAATTGTAAGCTAAACTACAAATATTGGCAGAAATAAATTTCAGGTATATCAGCTGATATTTTAAATATCGGCTAATATATCGTGATGTATCTCTATATAGAGACACATCATGATTTTTTCAAGATATCGATGGGCTTGATGCTGATATATATCGGCTGATTATTTCATTATGTTCCCTATAAGTCAAACTCATGTAAGGAATTTTATAGAACATGATAATATGCCCCTTTTATGTAACACCTGATAATTTGTCATTTACTGTTCATTTAGGTGTCCTTGTAGCATAATTCATGGTAACTTTAGAATACTTTCTACTTTCTGATGGAATACCTTGTAGTAGTCCATCTAAGTCATGGTCCTAATCCTACCGGTAGTGCCTATTTATGAGAAGGATGCTTGAAGAGTGCGTTGTTAAAGCTTACCCTAAATGAATCCTTATATTATTTTATTTAATTACTCAATTTAATTGTATTTGTATTTAAGATACAGTGATGTGGTTGTACCAACTTATTTTTTCAAAATGCAGGATGTTTTTTCTGTTGTTCCTGGTGACACAGATTACAGAATATTTGCACAAGATTATGGCAACATTCCTGGACTTGATATCATCTATCTCCTTGGTGGTTACTTTTATCACACTGCATATGATACAATGGAGAGAATATTGTATGCATTAGAACTGCTTACGTTGGTACATATTCCCTTTACTGGGGTGCTAAATCTGGTTTGGTTTACATAATGCCTCTTATTCATGTAAATTCCTGTGTCAGACCTGGAAGCATCCAAGCACGTGGGGACAATCTGTTCAGCTTGGTCAAGGCCTTTGCTAGCTCCTCTATGTTACACAATGCCAGGAAGCAGCAATCATTTGCACCTATTGCCAAAGAGTCTGATAATGACCGTGCCATTTTCTTTGACTACTTGTCATGGTTCATGGTATTTACATCCACTGATGATTGATCGATTAATATGATATTTTCTGTTTGAGATTGAACATATTGTTTATGTCAGGAGGACTCCTCAACAAGAGGAAATTTATTTACTCTTTTAATCCTTTAATCTGTCAGGTCTTTTACCCAAAAGGGATGGCTATTGTGCTCCATACTATTCCCATACTACTCTTTCTTATTCTTCCAATCTTCTTACACTACTCAAATATTCGGCTACATTCTTTTTGTGCAACCTTTTATGACTTTTTGAAAGGTAAACTGCTACTGGCTTCTGCCAAATGCACTCTTTGCAAAATTGTTCTAGTCATTATCTCCTTGTGTAACCTGTTTTGTGGTTTCTATAATTTTAGTTACCTGGTAATGACAATCCTCATGTTGAAGTCAACTGAAGAATTTTTATGGTTGTTGCATGCATTTTGCAGGGATGTTTTTCCATGCATTTGCAATTATACTAGCGGTTATCGTTCCAGTAGTTCTTGCAATAGTAAGATTGGTTTTCTCTAGTCATGGAATGAGCTGGTGGGTAGTTGATTCTTTCTAGTTTTTTTATGTGTAAACTGGGTTATGGTTTAAAAATTTATTTATTTTATTACAATTGTCGTCTTGATCTTACAATGTATAAAAATATCGGTATTGGTATCAGTCATGGTCGTATCTATATCGGCTGCATTAGGTGATGCGTGTTGGTATTGGCTGTATCGGATGCAATTTTTTTATAATCTTATTAAAATTGAGATAAATGCTAAAATTTAACCATATTTAATCTTATTATATATATTTTTAATATTTTAGATCATTTTTACTCGTTGAATCAACATTTTAATATTAAACTATGCACTAACAAATATAAAAACTACAAAATAAAATTGAATAATGTGAATGAATTGTCATTTACTACCAAATGACATGCATGTAAGTTATTAATAATTTAAAAAGTATAAGGAAATGACAAAGTTGTAATATTGTACCTTTTGGATAGTATAGCAAAGTTAGCAAATATTCATTAGAAAAACTATATATAAGCTAAGTCAAGCAACAAATAATGAGAAAAATAGATCTAAGATAATAATTTTGCCTTTTTCTCAAAAAAATTCTCTAATAATCTAAAATTCACTACAAATTATGGGACTTTGGAATGTGAGAATTGTTTAAAATTGTAGGATTAAAGTAAATATTTGAGTAATTTGTGTTTAATTTGAAGAAAGAAAAAAATTCAGAGAATTTTGAAGAAAAAGAACTTTGTCGTTTGCCCGATTCTTTTCGTGAGCTTTGGTCTTCTTTATGTAAGAATGAATGACAAAACATTGACAGAAGTGGGAACACATTTTAATAATTGAAGTTGAAAAAAAATTGGCCTATATATTGGCCAATGCATGTTGATATATTGCAATATGTCATTAATTTGGCAGCATATCGTGATATTATTCCAGTATCGGGATTTTTTGGTATTGATAACACGTGATATTGAGATATATTGGCCGATATTTCTAACCATAGACCGTACACATAGTTTCTTTAAAGTTGTATTTGTAAATATTACAGCATCGTATGCTCTGAAAACTTCCTTACAAAGTTTTATGCTATTTCTCAAAGTAATTTAAAAGAAGGTAGTCCTAATGAATCCATTACCTTGAACTCGAAACGATAATGATCAGATAATGGTGCATATCTTCTATTGTTCATGGTCATTCATGGCACATTATTAGCACCTGATGAAAGAAAGCCATGGGTTAAAAATGGCAGCTTGTTGTGCATGGTAGTGGTACAAGACATTAAGTTCTATATCCCTCATCTTTTTCCCTAAGCTGCAGTTACTTTGGCAGACAGACTGATCTTGTTATTGGGGTCATGGTTTAGTCCCAACATAAGTTTGTTTTGGCTGGACTGATGCATCTTTGATATTGTCATGACTAGGTTGTTCGATTTTTCATGCGTTTGATTTGCAGGTTTGCTCATCCATACCTGGCTTTCCTGATGTTCATCCCTTGCTCTCTTGTTGGGCTATTGATTCCAAGATTTGTCTGGAGGTGCTTTCCTCTTTCAGGAGATATTTCAGTTAATAAGACATCAAAAGAGGTCTGTCTGTCCCTCCTCCCCCCTGCCCCGGTTATGTGCTATGGCGGAAAAATGGAGCATGTAGTAGTAACACAGATGCCACAAATGATATATATGATGGATTTATGGCTAGTATAGAAGTGCAGAGGAAAACTGACTTCTTTACTATATCTAGGAGGAGGATTTGAAATTTAACGGTTTCAAGATAAGTAGGATCAGGAGTTGTATTTGGCACTTAAGACGAGTTTGATAACTCTGCAGCATTCAGAGGATGTTGCTTTTGATGGGGTGAAATGGCAGCAAAAGCTTCATAGATTTAACCCAATATCAATAGGATTTACAGCTTTATTGTTATTTATGTTGGGTCCATACCTATGGGTAGTAGCATGTTACTTCTATGATAAGACTTGCAGATATAAATTAGATGTGAATTCTGAAATGAATACAGATATTCCAAAATGCAGGACAATTAATTCTAGTTTGTACTGTAGATGCTGTGTGACTTGACACACCTATACATTACAAATGACAGAAGATGTACCGTAACATTCCTATCTTATTGATGTTTGCTAAAATAATATCACTAAGATCTGTGGGGCAATGAACAACCTTGTTTTTCTTAGTTACACTGCCTGGAAGAGCAGGTAATTTATGATAAGTTGGTACATATCTGATCCTTCAAATACCCAAGGTGTTTGGTGCATTTGTTTGTATTTTCTTGTATGTTTCCTGTTGGTATTGGTTGGAGAAACTCGAACCAGCTATGTGGTTGATTTTCCATTGAATTTGCTTCATTTTCACAATTATAATGTTTGACAAATTTGAAAGCAATACAGTTGCCATTTTAAAATATCTGAGTAACTGAATTGTTTTGATGTTTGCTCGTTGACCAAGTTGTTGCACATTTCTTAGTGGCATTTGCGTGCAGAAGCATCTATTCTGATATTTATGATGTCATTCAATATGGAAATATGTTTTTCATTTGCAACTAAAGGTTGCAGGAGCTGGCTGATGAAGTGATATTCTGGGGAGCATTTGGCTTTTATGCTTCATTAACACTGGTATGCAATTTCCTTTTTGGAGTAAATGGATGAATATTTTATTTCCCAATGGCATATTTATAAAAAACCAGCAAAAAGCCAAGGTCTCTTCACATCATATCAATTCTAATCTATAGCACAAGACCTCAAAGTTGTTTGAATGAGCTGATTAGGGTTGCTATTGGCCACATTGAAAATATTATTCATCTCCTTTTATTAGTAAACAGCAGCTGAGAATATGTCTCTCTCTCAATTTACAATCTGGGGAGCCTGTGCTTCTAGTTCTTATTTAAATGGAGATCCTTCTCCCAAGAATGGTGCTGATGCTGCCATGCTGGCATTCTTTTCTAAATTGTTCTGAAACTTGAACACGTAAGTTGTTTTTGGTATTACAAAGTTTCATCAGCTTATATCTTTAAGAAAATCTACTGTGAGCAGGGCTATCTTTTTGCTGGGCTAAATGGAGGCTTCTTGCATTTCTTAGTGTCAGCATCATTGCTAGTTGCATGGATCTTTTGCCGAAAGATCAACTGCACTGGCTTCCAATCATTAAGGTTAATCTGATTTTTTCTTTACGTTGTCTATATGTAAAATATGAATTTGTTTGACATCATAAAATTTCTTGATTGTCTATATGCATCTCTTTTAGGTCTGTGGCATGCTATATTTTAGCTTTACTTCCATGCCTGACATATTCTGTTCACTTCGGTGGGATTCTGGTCCAATTCGTGATCGAGAAGATGGGTATGATAGGTTCTGTTCCTCCTCCCTATGGTAAGTGTGTGGTGACTTTTAAGTTCCAATGCTAAACAATTGTATCACGGTTATTGTTATGATTAACCAATATGAGAAAAGAAATGAATGTGCACATAGCAGGTTTGAAGTTTGCCTATGAGAGATATGGTGAGGAGGGCAGTTAAACTGGTTTGTTACTTGGGAGAGAGACCGAATCAGGTAATGCTCCAATGAGAAAGAGTGGCTTGATTGAGGTTAGAGGCATCAGGAAGGGGATTGCTGGCAATTGACCTTGCTAAACTAGGATTACGGTAGTGAAGAAATAACCATCCAACTTTAGGAGGCATTGCTATGGAACATGTCTATTGTCAGAATAGGATTCACGTGGCAAATTTCATACAATTAAGATTTAGGATTTTTGCCTTCATTTTTTTGTTGTTAATCAGCTGTTACATTCTGTTGGAGCAGCATTGTATGAATACAGTAACGCATTATTTCATGTATTTGAATTCCTGTACTGTCCATATATTGCTTAATGGAACATTCTTCTGAACTTTGATCATATGATACAGCAATGTGTTTTTCCATATATCAGAGAACAATGCTGCTTATGATATCTTGTTCTGCATATTATCACAGAGGAACTTGTTCCTCCATGTATCTCCTCCATGCTTCTCGTGTCTGCTAATTGATTCCAATTGCCAGTCAATCTTGCCAGTTCTTTTTTTCATGCTGGTCAATCTGTTTGGCAGCAGCTTTGTGTATTCAAACCAGACAGGATGGGTGCTTTTAGCTCTTTGGTTACTTGTGTTTGACATGTATTAGTTTTTACCACATCATAATACGCTGTGTTCGTTCTGTTTAATTTAGACTGGATTTCATTCAGATATCCTTTGCATTTTATGGATGCTTCCTGGAAAATACAGACTATTCAGTTAAATAACTTAATAGGTAATTGAAATGGATCTTTTTAATTTTACACTTGAAGGGATGCTTTTTAAGATTTTTAGTCTTCAAAGATGGAGCAGAATCTCTAGTGTGACCTACAAAAATGTGTTTTGTCTTTTGTTGACTATTGACTGTTAATGATCAATCTTCTTTGCATACGGAGCCAGAATATATAAGAATTGTGGTGCTTCTGTATTTTCTCTCCAACCTTAATATTTCAATATTCTACTTTCAACTTTGCTCCAGGGTATTATATGCAGGATATTATTGTGGCCACAATGATTGGAGTTGTAACCGGTTGGAGTGTGGGCCCTTTGTTACCTATTGTAGGTAACTGGCTAGGCAGATCATCCATAATGCAATTATTGCTTCATCTTAGTGTGCTTGCCTTAGCTGTGTCATCGCAGTTCTTCCCATACAGTACTGAAGCACCAAAGAGGGTTGTATTGCAGCATACAGTTTTAACTGCAGGTATAAATGAAAGTGCCATTCAAAAAATGAAAAATGTCCACACATTTCTTGAACATTTGCCATCAGATCTCACCAAGTTCTTCAACAGTAGCTTCCCCTTACACATATACCAGTAGCCAACTCTGAAGGTGTTTTCTTTATCACATATGTCCTCTCTAAAGGTTGTTTTTCCTCTGAAATGACAGATTCAACTCAGATTGTTGATGCTGCTTATGACTTTGCTGTAGTAGATTCCAATTCTTTACCATTTCTTTTCAAGCATGCACCTGAAGCAGCTGAGCAACTGCGAATTGGTTCAGAATTCTCATTTCAAACCAGGAAAGAAAGATGGCTGGTGAGTTATATTAGGTTTCATGCCATTGTTAGTTTGTATAAGTTCACAGTTTCTTGCATTTTCATATGTGCAAAATTAAAGAATGAAGTTTGGAGCCATTGAAGTACCTCTTTCATTAGCAATTGTTACTGATATAAAGCAGGAACAACAACACCAACAATGCCAAGTCCCATTATGTCAGATTCAGCAAAGTTGTAAAGTGAAAGTAATTGTTAAGGACATGTCTTTTTAAAATTTAAAAACCTTTCAGCTGTATTAATGTTGCAGCATCCAACCTGAGCTATTTGTGTCCTTTTCTTCTCAAGGTCATATAGTTTAGGCTTATGGGAAGATTGGGGACATGTAAACATAGATTCTTTTTTGTCAAGCTTGGTCTCTGTTCTGATTTCCACATACTTCTCATCTGGCCCACTAGCTGTTAGATTCACTAAAAGTGTGTTGTCAACTGATGTTATTTGTGCTTTTCGTGCAATACAGATGAAGATCATATAATTCACCTTGTTTGCTCCCGTCCCCCCCCCCTCAAAAAAAAATAAAGGCACACATCCATGCATATATGTTCACATCAGAATTCAGGGAATTGTTGTAGCTTCTGTTTTGCTGTGGGGCACCAATTGCAGAATCATTGCAATATTTAGATGATAAGTTCTCTAATTACAGATCCTTGTGTCTGTGTGGAACCTCAAGACCATATTTGAATATTTTGTATAGATTCCATGCCTTTTCATTCTTTTTTAGAGATCCTATGTGGTCACATAGTTTGTGATATGGTGGGCCATTAATTGTTAGGTGATATTGCAGGCAATTTTCCCCATATCTGCTATGTTTTCAAGAACCTTGATGCTTCCAGTGGAGACTGATGATATTTTGAAGCAATATAAATCATTCCCCCATTTGTCAACTTATAAGCTGCAAGAGTTTAATGATTCTGGCATTCGGAAAGTTTACTTGGAGTTTAATTTGGGGTGAGTAGAAGCATTAAATCATTCAACTTATGCAACTCAAACAAGTGAATTGTTATCTGTATAGATGTACCTTAAAAAGTTTTATATAAATTTAATCTTGTCATTATCTCCACTGCTGGGTGCCATAACTCACGTTGTGCCAATTTATCTATGTTTAAGCATTTGAACTAAAATTTCATTTTCACAGTGGTCTTGCATTCTCGTGATGCGGAAAGAAATCATTACTTCACTGTTTTTTCTGTTACGGGATAATATGTCTTTGTCAGCAGAAAGATCTGATGAAGTTAATGTATTTAATACCGACTTTTTCTGTTTAGCAGTGGTATTATTAGCTCTCTCTCTCTCTCTCTCTCGTTATTTTGGAACAATACATGCTGATAGCTTCAACTTTGGGAATGTTATTGAGAGGCTGGAAATAGCTGACATCAATTTGTATTACAAATTTTCTGTGAGATTTGGTGAGAGACTGGTGATTCAGATTTGCAGCTGTCTGTCCTTAAGTTTACTAAATTGTTGTTTCTTGATCAAGTATTCACAGTTGATACACTAGATTTATGCTATGCCAGCATTTGAAACTGTCTCATTTGTTCTTGCGGAAATTGGCCATTAAACATGGGCATCTCCTCCAACGTGATGTGTCGGAGTCCAAAACATATTGGACACAAGCACTCTCCAACATATGTTAGAATATTTTATTTTGTGTTTATTCAGACAAGGTAGGTGCTCTTGAATGATTTACTTGGGACACACTTGTGCATATTTTTGTATTCTCAAAACAATAAAACAAATATGAGTGAAATTAAATAATCATTGAGGCTACTTAATAATTAGTATAAGATGTCGAAGTATAAGGCTGAGATGAGACAAAAAGCACTACTAATTTTCATTTAGAATCAATCGAGAAAGAAACGCTTGGCAGAGAAGGGATTGATTGTATGGCGTGCTTGCACGAATGGTTGATTATTCAAATTTGGTCCTTGCCTATTTTTCATTTCTTTTCTTAAGATTAAAATTTCTTCCTTGCATGTTCTAATTATTCTAGCTTTGTTTTTCATTTTTTTTTTGTATTTTGTTGTGAAATTTTTGGTGTATTCTTTAGCTACATAGATGTTAAATCATCACTGTTTTCATTATGGCTAGCTGTATTGTGGAATCATGGCTTGAATACTTTCATGAATTTGCTTGTTTTTATCTTAGCTCTCTTGTTCTCTCTGTAGCTGAAAAGGGCCTTTAAGACCTATCTTGTGTCCTCACTCTCTCTCTGTTGAATTATAGTCAGGTGTTAGTTGATTGGTTCCCTCCTTTTTATTTTTTTTCTAAATAGTAACAAACCTT
>JAOVVI020000801.1:0-28057 GCA_028571085.2 Nepenthes alata | reverse complement strand
ATTAAATTTATTATATCGGCGATTAAGATTTATTTTATCATTTGAATGGATATTTATCCATTTGACCATCTCTCTGATTTATCGGACTCATTTTATTTAAATGTGATACTTGTTGGGCTTTAGGCTCATACTTTATGCTTTATCCCTTTAGAGTTGAAGGTTCGAATACATTGCAGGAGTAACGATGTGATCTATCAGCTATTCGTCCGATTTGATAAATTTTAGTTTTATTATTGTTTAAATTGGCATTTGATATAATTAGATTATGGAATTGGCCGGGAATAGGCCCAAGATTGTATTTCAAAAATAGTTCAAATATTATATTATATCTGATTATTATTATAATTGGATTGTTACATTCTTTACGATAATTGTAAATCAAGTCGTATTTATGATGTCTGGACGATTATCCGATAAAGTCCTATGATTATTATTGATTTATCGGGTCCTATATTATTTGGTTTGTCACACTGGGATTTTGAAACTTAGTATTATTTATTAAATTTATTTAAAATTTTAAATTTTAGGAATTATAATTAATTAAGCAACTAACCTGCTTAGTCCGGGTTCATTACACTATGTAATATATTAAGACATCCAAATATATTAGTTCCATTTAATTTCTTATTATGATTCTCATAAAAACATAAATCGGGGAGAGCATCTATATCACATATCACAAAGCTTTTCCTATCAGGTAGAAAAGATCGAAGCTTCCACTCATGAAGCTCAAAAATCACAGAACTTTTCCCTCGGGAAAGGTCACATATCAGATCACATAACGAAGATAGAGCCCAACCCGAAGCACAATGCATAGATATAACATGCACGACCCATATGCAGTTTTCATAACTTTTTCTTTACAAATATACTTATATATAAGCATAATAGCTTGAAACATTTACTCATTTTTTCACAAAACAAGCAAAATTTTCCAATACTAGCAAAACAAAAAATACCCTCAAATCCTCCAATAAATCTACATGCATGCACGAATAGACAAAGTGGGGGTATGTAAAATGACATACATATACATTAAATCCACTAAACGTAAACAAAAACCAAAAACAGAAATAGATAAAAAATAGGGCATAATGATACTTATCTCAATCTCTAATTAAACAGATCTGATAAAAGAATACTTCAAAATCACCTTACTCTTTCCTCTTCCTTCCTCTCCTCTTTCTCTCTCCATTCTCATCTTTTCTGTACAAAATGACCTAACAAAGCGCATCAGTCCTTACATCGCTGAATTGGCGCATAAGCGCCGCTCAGGCGTACATCGGGTGCAGTACCTGAGTCTTCCAGTAAACGAGCACCGCCTCAAGAGCACCTCGAGCACCCAAATACTGAAATCCGCACTCGAGCCTGCCTCAAGCGCTCCTCAGGTGCATCTGCACGAGAATCCACACTCAAGCATGCGTCAGACATGCCTCAAGCACCAATTTGCTTACTTGTTCCGAATATCCTTCAAATTTCACATTGCATAACTATTTTCGATATATCCAATTTAACCCCAAAAAGACTAATAATATCAACTCAAATTGAATGGGAACCAAGTATTATACACCTAGGTGCACATGTGCCAATTTTTTATAAAAAGCCCCCCTTGGCCTATTTTAGTAATTTTCTGCAATTTCTATAGAGAAGAGAAGAGAGGAAGCGAGAGGAGAGAGGAGGATCCAAGTGAAATTTAAGAGATTTTGAGTAATTTGAAGGCAAGTACATCCAAACCCTTTCTCTTATATCTTTTTTTTTTTGGATCTTTATAAGTATTTATTATTCCAAGTACTCATGCATATGATATTTTTGTAGCTAAAGAGTTATCCTTTGCATGTATGTTATCCTACTCCAATTTTATGAAGCTTTCATGAAATATATGTTTTTAATTCATGTATATTGTTATAAAAACTCATTTTTTGCAACCATATTCACATATGCCTTTAAAGCATGTTTAAAAGTTTCTACATGCCTTGGTTTTTAGATATATATTCCTGCATGTCTTATACTTAATAAATTGATGAAACTATACAAATTGTACTAATTTTCTTTAAGTCCTACGACATTATGCTCGCATGTCTTAAGTTTTTTAAGTATATAATTCTAAATGACATGAAATTCCATTTAGCTGTTCCTACATGTTCTTAAAAATGTTCACAAATATTCACATATTCATGTATTTTTGCGTATCATAAATTTGAAGAAAAGATTAAGGAAAACTCTATATAAGTAAAGGATAAGAATATTTTCTCCAATATGAGAAAATATAAATGATGTATTCGAATATAAGTAGAGTTTTTTATTTGATTATGCATGGACTATTGTAAAAAATTGATGGAGATATATTATGATATCCTAATATATTATAATGATAATTGAGGCTTGAACCTATCATCTATGGGTTAAAAAAAGCATTTGGCCTCGTTTACAAGATTATATGTATAATAGCCTACCTACGGGTCATAAATAATAGTGTATAGCCTTTGATTGTTTGGAAACATATATAACCCGAGCTTCGATATTCGTCCCTTTATCGGTGAAGCCACCATTGATAATTAGTCCGTAAGTTTTTATATGATTTGAGCATATTTGGATGATGCACAGTTTAAATAATGAAATTTGATCATCAGCTTCAAATTATGCATGTATATATATATATATTCAATTATGAAACTTTTATACATTACTAAGCAATTGGCTCACTCTTTTATTTTTACTGGCCTTCCAAATTAGAGGGCTTGGTGCATGCTTATAGGTGGTTTGGACTGGAGAGGGTTGTTCGAAGGTAGTTTTAGGATTTTATATTATTAGTTTTACATCATGTAAAAATTAGAATAGTAGTTGTATCATTAGTTTCAATTTATTTAAATCATTGTTCTATCTAGTTTATGGTCTGTAATATATTAGTACTCGAGTTTGATTTTTGGTTTCAGTCAGCAGCTTAATCAGATTACAAATTAGTCTACTCTGATTTAGTATAAATACTTTCCTTATGGGTGATCAAGGCCATGTGTGTCGGTATTCAAAAACACTTTCGGGTATTGCATTTTATGTCTTGTGAATTGATATATCTTCACTTCAAGTCTGTCTGTTGATTTATGATATTTTTAGGTTGCATCCCGACGAAATTTTGAGTTTTGGTCGATAGAATAAATAAATGAAATTTCGATAGCAAATATTATAAAAATTTCTATTGATTAATGGTTTAAAACCTACTTAAATTTAACAAAAGATTAAGGCATTAATAAATGGACCTTGAGATCAGGGATTGACATATAGTATTTCTTTAGAAATCCAAGTACACCTTGAATCCAGTTGGCCAATCAACGAATTAGAAAGTATTGAGCCACTCCATCCTTAGTGAACACAATCTACTCATTGCATCAATTTTATATTTATGTGCCAGTAGGATTTTAGAGTGGGTAAAGTCTCAATATTTGGCTCATCTAGGGAACTATAATAGGATCATCTAATGGGTTAAAACTATTTTTGTAAGCAATTAAGTTTACAACATAAAAAGTATGGTGAAATTAAAGTAAGATGGAATATTAATAATATAAGCATTTATTAGAACACGTTGAAAAAATTTAAAATAGAGCAGCACTACTGGCTTGTAATTCAGATATTAGGCAAGGTGCTCTAGTCTAATCCGAATCAATGCATAATACCCAATATTGAATTCAACATCATTTATGCAAGCCAGTTAAAAATTTATATAATACATTACTTGCTCTCAATTATTTATTGATATCGAAATACAAGTCATGAAGATGTTGTGTAAATGCTTCAGCCGAGATGAATACACTAGTATGCGGACACATCGAAAATTCCTAAGATTTTCTTGAACCATGAATCTTAATGAATTGTCAAACTCTAGTTAGCAACCTCAGTTTGGCCATTTTGTTTAGAGGTGATATGCGTTAAAAAATTTAGTTTGGTGCTAACCATGCACCATAGTCCAAAAGTAATTAGTAAAAACATCACTATCAGACACAATAATATTAAGAAGGCATATCTTTAATTTAAAGAAGAGAGCTATCAACAAACTAATAATAAACTTTTCATCATATGAAATAATCAAATTTTTTTGAATCTTGCATAGGTTCAACTTGATAATTTCAGCAAAATAGAGTTAAGAAACCCGAGAAGCATTAGAATTCTTACAACAAGCACGAAGTGGGCCATAATAGAAAAACAATCTACAACAACAAAAATAAAATAATACTTTGTAAGGCTATGCGGGAATCCTAACACACATTCTATGCACATATCCAGCCAAGATCCATCTTTCCTATGTTTCAAAAGAGCTAGTATTGCACATAAACTTATGATCTTGTGACCAACTCCTTGTGAAGGAGTTCCCCAAGTAACTTTTGGAGTTTAGCATATTTACTGAGATTCATCCTAAAACGATGGATATTTAAGAGAAATGCGCACAGATGATGAAGTCTATGTCATGCTAAATGTCATATAAAGATAGTGACTTGGAAGGTCATTGGGGAAGACATCATGAAAGTCCTAGAGGACCTAACGACCTTCCTCGAGGACCACAACTCGAGCACTTAAGGGACTTCTAGAATAATCACAAAAAACATGACAGGTCTTGGGAGCAAAGGATGGAGATGAATTTTCTTACCCCCACATACAAAAGAGTATAAGTTAGAGCAACTTTGGATTGTT
Source organism: Nepenthes alata (assembly GCA_028571085.2). Classification (NCBI taxonomy): domain Eukaryota; kingdom Viridiplantae; phylum Streptophyta; class Magnoliopsida; order Caryophyllales; family Nepenthaceae; genus Nepenthes; species Nepenthes alata. The sequence continues at coordinate 23,377 of JAOVVI020000801.1, read as the reverse complement.
ACATCCAAGTCATACAACCAGAGTTAACCAAAAATTACATTACACAAATCTATAAGAATAACATTGACTAGATATTATCCTTATATTCTAAGAATTGAATAGGAACAAGACAAAACTATTTAACTACTATGAAAGAGATATCAAAAGGAGGGAATTTATGTTAGATTCTTTACTTAATTAGTGTCTATTTCCCTTAATCCTTACTCTTTCAAGCAAGCAAGCGCTATGCCTCTTGTCAACTACCTCAATTGGTACTTATTATGTGTTTACTCTTATTTTGATGCTTAAATAAAGGGCTCGTAGAGAAAAGTTAGACAAGAGGTCTTCTATGTCACTGCTTTCCTTTATAAGCCTATACTCTTCAAGAGTACATAGTTTCCTAAGTAAGAATCATTAAATCATCACTTATTCAATCAAGAATCAACAAGTAGAATGGCTAAAAATACAAACTAATTTGTTTTTTGGTTAAAAAAAAAGAATAATGAGACGTTTGAAAGAAGAAAAATCTTTCAATTTCTGACTTCTAAATCCCATAAAATTTATTTGATCCCAAAAGAATGCACAGATTAGGAGGTAAAAAAATTCAACCCAAAATGGAAAATAGTATTAGCCAAGGCAGCATTGATGCAACTATCATTGTCCATCATGATCTTACAAGTTTTCTCATTGACCTTGATGAAAGTCGGAAGATGCCATGATGCTGCTAGTCATTAGCCTCTTTAAATTATGTCAAGGTATGACAAATGCTAATTATTATATCTTTATTTCTACTGTATATTATTATTCCCTAATGGTTTTATTTAATTTATAAAATTAAATAGCATATTTTGTTGTGTAAGTTTTGACCCTAAAAGAAGGATTTTTGGAATAGAAGCATGTAAATGGACTGAAGAAAGTCTTCATTTTATCAACCAGTCAGCCAACTAATGGAGTGAGGAAAAGAAGAGTGAAGCTATTTTTCATAAAATTAAAGACAACGATGGATTTAAAAAAAATATTTATATATTTTCAATTGAAAAAATAAAAAAAGATAAGATAAAAAAAAGAAAAGAAAAAAAAATTGCACCGTTACAAGAACCTAAAACAAAAAAAAATTCTAAAACACTCTTCCCACGGCCTCACTCTCCTCTTTAAACTTCAGATTTGAGGCAAGAGAAGAGGCAAGCCCTTGCAGTGAGCATAAGGGGGAGAGAGAGAGAGAGAAGAATTTTAGATGAAAATTTAAGGGTGTTAATTTTCATCTTAAAAATTAGTTTCAAAGTGTAGCAAGTTTCTTTTTATTCAAGTTTGTTATCTTGTACTTCCAAGTAACAATGCAATATCAGTTTATTTTTAGATCAATGTGTCTTCGTCAGTTTCTATACCATTCGTGGGCTAATTTAGTCTCGAGTTGATACTGAAATATCAAAATTTTATATTGTATCGTACTGAGAGAATCAATATGTTACGGCTAGCCATATAAGTTCTATATCTACTTTAAATTTCTGCATTTTACTTTCCTGTATTTTATTTTTTTCACTTTATTTTGTTAACCCATCAATGCTCTTATAACTTTATATTTTCGCAAAATTAATTTCTTGCATTCTATTTCCTATCATTTTATTTTCTACACACCATGTTGATATTCCTTGGCGCAATCTGTGTCGTTTTTCGTTCTTATGCCAGGACGAACCCTACAAATAAGTAGCCACTCCTTAGAGTGAGCACTGAATCGCTGAGCCACCATATCTCTTGCAACTTTACATTTCTGCACTTCAATTTTCAGCAATTTAATTTCTATTGTTATTAGATGGCAATATCACCACAAATTTACTTTCCTACATTTTAATTTCTTGCAATTTAATTTTATACATTTTAATATTTAACGATCTAATTTCTTGTCTCTTTTTTCAAGTAAATTTGTGGCCAAAAAATTGTTGTTATGACCACTCTCATCACCACAGCTCTAAAGTTGTTGCAAAATTAGTTCTGTGTGAAATATCAACACTATGTGGATATGATACCTGACTAACCGAGAAAATTATGTCAAATCTTCATGCACTTGTGACATTAAATATGCACGATTGAGGATTGATTGGGTACATTGCAAAAAATACAATATTGGTTTGTTAGGTATTGAAAGACAAGAGCCAAGACTAGATGAGATAATCCTTATACCCACTAAGAATGGGTCATCATTATTACCCAATTCATCAAACTCATCTAGCTTAGGTTCATAAACTTTGTTCTTTGAAAGGCTCCTCATTCACCCTGTCTTGCTTTGGAATGAGTAAAGCCTTGTTAGGACAATTAGAAGAAATATATTCATAGCCTTTATAGTTAAAGCATTAAACCTGAGAAATTCTTCTAAAGGGTTAAATACACTTACTTCAATTGTCCCTCAAGGGGGGATTTTAGAAGAAGGTTCTAAGACAAAGTTAGGATTCATGGTGAGCGCATTGCATGTTAACGGATGATTGTTACTATGATTTTTGTAGGACGTCATCATAATCAAATCATAGTATTAGGCCAAATTGTATGCACAATCAATAGTGGTTACATCACCAAGGATAAGTCTCTAATAAAATCATCATGTAGAACTTAACTAAATCTACTTAAAATCATAGCCTCATCCTCAATTTTATAACATCTCATTTGAAATTCATCAAATTGAATCACATATTCAATTAGAAACTTGTTTCCTATTGAAGAGCATTCCGCTGATCTAGTAAATTACTATTGTAAAATCGAGGCAAGTGATTTCTCCCAAAAGAATCATTTCATTTCATACCACCTCTAACAGGGATTGCTTGATGCCCAAAAAGGAGATCCTTAAAACTCTTCGAACATAGTTAAGCATTCTTAGTCAACTTGAAGCTAGCCAATTACACTTTTTTATCCATAGAAATTTCCTACAACTCAAAGAAATAATCCATATCGCAAACTCAATGAATAAAAATCCCAGGATCTAGGTATCTTGATATTTCTAAAGAGTTTTGCTTCCCAATCTCAATCTCAATCTTGATCTTTATAACAAGCCTTGTAGGCACACACATTAGGTACCTGGTTATCTTGCATACAACTGTAGTTCCAATTGCAGAGCATATCATGAATTATTAGCATTTGACAACTAAGGTCCCATTTTTGAAGTGGCAACTCTATTAACTTGGACAAATTTGTTTGATGGATAGTGATTAGGTCAATTGGGATGACCCTTATGTGATTTTGCAGCTATAATTGGTTGGTAGCTAATTAGGCTAAATGTTGACTCAAGATTTCAAACTGATCATGATCCATACTTAGGCAATTGATTTCACGGAAAACAATATGACCATCATGCAAGTGTCTACAACACCAATGTGACAAATGTAGTTGAGATTAACGAACAACTACGGCAAACAAATAATTAAATAGATGTGAGCCAAATGCAAGACAAATTTCATTCTTTTGGGAACAAGAATGATTCTAGTAATGCACACAAAAATTGCTAACCTGCTGAAAGAAAGAAAAGACCAAATATGATGTTACTAAATATCTATTATAAAGGTAAACTATCCATAAGAATGACGGTAAAGGAAAGTCATTCTTTTATGTTTTTTTTTTTTAAAAGGAATAAAGCAATACACTTAGACAAAATAAATACTAACAAAAAGTGAATATGTTATCAAAAATATCAGTACCTAGTCACACAAGAAATACAAGCTGAACCAATTGCATGCAAACCGAACAAACTTTGTGTTGATTAAATGGGGACACAAAGTGTCAGTCCCTAAAACACTCATAGACTCAACCTCTCTCTATCACCTCACATGTGTGCTCCAATCATCCCACTTCCTCTCAAATTTTTTTCTTTGCTTAGACTCACATGTGCTCTTTTATTCAGACCCACACACTCCCCTCTTATTCTCTCTCTGTGTTACAGCATCAATGCTAGCAACTTCTCTTCCTTAATCAACTTCACCTTCTTCTTTCAATCGCTTATTCTCCCAATCTCAAGTCTGTCTTTTTCTCATAATTTCATTAGTAGGGTGATCGGTTGAAACGTCGTGGTGGCTAGTTAGATTTTCATTTATTAGAATAATATAGAAGGGGTGACAACTAGGGTTTTTGATTTGTTGAGTTTATGCAGATGTGGTTGAGCTTGGTTGGTGGCTATGGCAATGGAACCAAAAAGTCTGGAAATGGTGAGAAATAAAAACGAGTGCCCTAGTACTTTTTGGGTGAGCTCATTTCTTTTATCAATCGGTCCAAGGATGGTAAAGAAAACTTCTCAATCTCAACATCACGATTTGATTTTTTTTCACACACAAATTTTGCAATTTTTTACAGTACGCTTTTCCCCTTTTTTTTTTCTACCACCTCTTCAACATGAAATTTTGCCTTGTTTCACCTTCTGCAACAATTTCTTTAAGATGAACCTTTGCAGAAGTTGTGCTTTGCACCAACTAGGATTTCCTTCACCATATTTATGTAGGTTTTGTAGTGAGGAAGTAAAGGGGTGAATGGTATTTTGGTGATGGTTGGTTGAGGTTTACGTTTAGGCTTAGGTGGTGATGCTAATTATATCACGATGTAGTAGTGGGGTTGGCTTCATAGGGGAATGTTTGGATTTACAGGTAGTGGACAATACTGTTGAGAAAGCTAAGAGGTTTGGAAAAAGAAAAACAGAAAGCTAGTCTCTAATATCAAATTTGAAGCAGAAAAAGGAGAAATAGGAAAGGGAAAAATCTTCATTACTCTTGCCGTATAAGATATAGAAAGAAACCTCCCAATAGTCAAGTAATTGGTGAACATTTGAAGCATTTTGAATTAGGTTCCTTTCTAAATATAATTATCTAATTAACACAAACATAAAATAAGAAAATAACTAAAAGAAACTATACTCTTCCATATATATTTAGAAACTATCAAAATTGTAAATTGCAGAATTCTCAAAAATATGGAAGCGAATTTACTAGAATAACCTAATAAATCAAAACTTCGCAGTGTGCTCATCGATCAAAGCTAGGTGGAAGGAACTCGTCCCTGTTGAGTAAAAATTTTGACAATCATGCAGTCAATCCCTTTCTTGTGATACTCTTGAACTTTCTTTAACAATGTGAGTATCCGGTTGGTTTAGGAAAAGCAACAGTGGCATTGGCATTGATAGTCATTGCTGATTCGCTGTAGGAGATGACAATGGTGGGCAGCAGCTTGGTGGCTGGTAGTGTTTGTTTTGCAAAGGTGTAGGTTGTTTGTTGGGCAGTTTGTGAAGCTGCAAAGGAGTGGTGAATTTCAAATAACTAGGGAAAGCTTGGAAAATTAGGAATCTGGCTCTGATACAAAATTTGATGCAATGAGGAAGAGAGAAGAGGGGAAGAAGAGGCACGGATGATGGGGGAGGGAGAAGAGACAGATGAGAGGGGAAAGGAAGAAGAAGCAAGGGAAGAGATAGATAACTAGGCAACAACCATACTTATCATTCATCCAAGCTATTTAAAACTAAAATTAGGATACACATATAGAGACACCGTACTCTTAGGTTGAATAGGAAATAAATATAATTTTTTAATTAATAACGACCTAAACAAAATAAATAACAAAAAAAAAATACAACCTTCTATTTGTAACCTAGAGACTACCGAAATTATAAAATTTCATATCTCCAAGATATGAAAAAATATGAAACCAAATCTGACAAAATAAACTAATAAATCAAATCTCCTTGACACGGGAACTCACCAAACTTTGCTGCGGGGAAGAAACCAGTAGGCTGCAAATGGCTGTTCATTATAAATCATAAAGCAGATGGCAGCGTGGAAAGATTGAGGACAGTACTGGCTGTTGGTTGCTAAAGGCTTCCTCATACTCATGGAATAGACTACCAGGAGACTTTCACACCCATAGCAAAATAAATTCCATAAGAATCCTCTACTCGTGTCATGAACTTAGGATGGGGCCTACATCAGAAAATGCTCTCCTACATGGTGACGTGGAGGAGATATATTTGGAGATGCTCCCTAGATTTCCATGTCAGAAAACAGAAGGAAAGTTTGCAGACTGAAATGATCTTTATATGGACAGAAGCAGTCTCCTTGGGCATGGTTCAATAGGTTCTGCTAGGCTATGAGAGCATTTTAATATAAGCAAATGCACAAGAGGAAGTTGACAGCTCTTATGTGTGCATAGATAACACAGTTGTCACGGAGAAAGATCCACAAGGAATCTCTAGACTGAAGAAATACTTTGCTAGATAATTCAAGATCAAGGATTGATGCCATCCCATGGTTGTAAACCTTGTTTCTTAAGGTTCATAAAGCTTAACTTGGATACTTCCTGGGAAACAAGTCGACCAGATCAGATTACTACATATATATTTCTCACTGCAAATATGCCATTAACTTGCTTAAAGAGTTGGCATGTTGTGATGTAAAACCATGATTCACCTACTAAAGTCAAAAAAACATCATATTGTCTCAAGTGGTGAAGAAGATGTAGTTGAGGAGAGATATCAAAGATTAGTTGGGAAACTGATCTCTCCCACTTGATCTGATATAGCTTATGTTGACAGTGTGGTCAGCCTTCATGAATGATCCTTGCACCACCCACAAGGATGTTATGCACTGAGTTTTGAGACAACTAAAACCTGTGACAGAGATGATACTACCTTTCTCAAACAATGGTCATCTAAAAGTAGAAGCAGCATTCACTGATGCGAACTGGGCTGTTACCCAGATGATCAGAGGTCTACTTCTCATTACTGTACTGTAGTTAGAGGCAGCATTATAGCTTGGCATAGTAAGAAGCAATTAGGAGTCAACTAGGCCAATGCTGAGGTGGAATATAAAGCAATGGCTCAGGGCATCTGCAAACTTATCTAGGTAATGAAGCTGCTGCAAGACTAGGGGATCATGAGCAACAGACATTCATGTTGCACCGTTAAGCTGTGATCCACATGGTTTGTAACCCAGTGCGACATGACAGGACCAGACACATTAGGATAAACAGGAATATGTCAAGAAGAAGTTGGATAAGGGCATTGTTTGCTTGCCATTTCTGAAGTCTACAGATCACTTAACTGATGTATTCACTAAATGTTTGCCATGTAGCCTTTCATTCTTTTGTTAGCAAGAAGGGCAAGATAGACATTCATGCACAATCTTGAAAGAGAGAATGAATAATTGTGTAAATAAAAGTTGGCATGGAGACAATTATTTGATTTTGTGCTTATGTCTTCAATTATAAATATCCAGGTGTAGGGCATAGAAAAGATCACGCCTACAACCCTTTTCTAATTTACTCTCTATTTTCCGTGTAAAAGCTAGATGACATAAAAGTAGTGAGCCAAGTCCAATTTTTCTTTGAATAAAGTTTGATTTTCTGTTTTCCTTGCTGGTAAACTTGTTGTGCAGTGGTTTTATTATGGTGGAATAGCTTACCCATTGACCTTTAGCATTCATGCAGAGCCCCACACTTTTTTTTCCCCAAATGACAGGAAAGGATAGTTGTTAATAGTGTTAGAAGTTAGAACTAACATAACATCCTCGTGGGCCCCACAACTTCCACAATTAGATTACTTGACAGTGTGTTGATATATGAGCTCATCAGGTCAAACAAGAATGAGCTTATTTCCCTAGGTAAAGAAACTTACCAGTAATGGCTCTGACTGTTTCACTGGAAGCATACTCCTGAATTGTATGGTTAGAGAATAGAAGTTTAATAAATATTGCAGCCTGAATTGATGTTTCAGGATCGCAAGAACCAATCAAATCCAGAATAACTTGAACACCACCAGCTTCAGCAACTGCTCTTTTGTTTGACCGACTATACATCACAAGGTTTTGCAAAGCACAAATAGCTACCACTTTCATTTCCTCTGTGGGCTGATCTTCTAGCAAATTTACCAATGCCCGGCAAGCTGAAACAGCATCAGTAGTTCGAGCAAGAGCCTCATTCTGGAATAGATCACCCAAGGAAAGAGTAGCTAGCAACCTTGCCTGTGGAGCTTGGGTTTGTGGGTCCAAGAGGTACTGGGATAATGGTAAGATTGCAACCCTACCAGCTTTTGATTCTCTGATTTTCCCATTGTTCAGCAATACTTCCAGCAATCTAGCAGCAATGTCCTCGCACTGATGACATCTAAGAAGTTCCAAAAGAGCCTCTATAGCACCACTTTCTGCCATTGCTTCAGCACTGGTCGCATCATCACTTTCTAACACCAGAAGAGCATTCAATGCTCCAATTACGGTGCTTTCTGAACCAGAATGCAGCATTCTTACAAGCACAGCAATAGGTACTTCCAGGAAAAATTCAGAACTAAATTGCAGAATACAAGATAAAACAGAAGCAGCAGATTCCCACAAAGCCTGAGGAAGTAAAGGATCAGCCTGCAATACCACCTTGGATATTTCAATGACGCCACCCTCTTTTGCAATTTCATTTGGCCATATCAGTGCAATACTAACGAGAGCTTTTACAGCTCTCTGCTGCAAAATGTGTATACCCGATCCAAGAACTCGTATTAGAGGACCAATAACTTGTTGCGTCAATGGATCCTTCTGAAGGTTCTCCTCCAAAAGTAGATGCGATAAAAGCTCTGCAGCCAGCTGTTGTACAGCTGGAACTGGGGAATCTAGCAGGGGAATAAGTGGTTCAATAACTTGGCGGGATGTCAAGGTACAGTCTGCACGGCCCTGTGGATGCTCTAAAACATTAACAAGAACTTGTAAAGCACTGTGCTGCCCATCAGGGCCAAATTCAGGTCGTGCTAATGACAGCAAAAGTGGTTGAACAACTTTAGCTGCAGATGGACCCTTGGCAATATTAGCATTATTTGTCAATATACGAAGCAATTCTGCGAAAGCAGAAGAGAGAAAATCAGGTGCTTCATGCAGTATATCAAGTATGCTTTCAATGACTCCAGCTTTCACCATTTCCATCTTACAGGAGGGTCTGTCCTTTCCTAACTTCACAAGAGCTCTAGAAACAGCCTCATGGAGCAAGTAATTCCTACCATACAGAAGGCCAACAAGAGGAACTACTGCACCATGAGCTGAGACTAGTTCAGCCAATTGTTCCTCATCCAACAGTTTGTCAAGTGCACAGACAACTGAATGATGAGCAGGACTAAACTCAGCAACAAGCAGAGAGACCAATGGCTCAACACATCGAGCAGCGGCCACTGTAGACCTTATTCTTGTATTTCCAAAGAGAACAGAGCACAGCTCAGCAGCATCACCCTTCAGATCCATCGAACAACTTGATGAAAGGATCCTGCAAAGAACATCGACAGCGTTCATTTCAACATCTGCTACAGCTAGGGCTCTTAAAGGATTCTCAGTTAACAGCCTAACCAATGCAGCAATAGCAGCATGCTGCTCTCTCTCCAAGCCTGTATTTAGGACTTCCACCAACGGCTGGACAGCCTGTCGGGCAGTTTCTGCATTTCTTATATGATCAGCCGAAAATAAGCTTTCCAATGCTTTGGCTGCACTGTACCTTGCACCCCTTCCACCTAAGCGCAAAACTGCTACAAGCTGATTGACAGCACCAAATGCTGATTCATGTCTGCGTATTTCAGCACTACTAAATAGAATGCCCAACAGATCAGTGGCAGCTTCCTCTGTTGCATCTTGGAGTCCAAGTGAAAGATACTTAGTCAGTGCCTCCAGTGCCCCTGACTCAACCATGACCATATTATTTGAGGGGCAATCTTTGGCAAGCTGGGTGAGAAGCCCAAGTGCAAGGAAAGGTGCCCTTGGGCGATCTGGAATTGGTTTAAGAAGATCAACAAGAACAGGTATTGCTTTTCGAGAAGTAGCTCCAACCCTAATGTCATCAACTCTAAACAACCTCTCGAGAGCAACTTGTTCAGGATATTGTACCAATGAAAATTCCTCAGCTAGTTTCAGAAGATCAGATATATCGTCCTCAGAACATCCGAGTAAGGTAATCAACCCAACTGCTGCACCAGAATTAGCAACAGATAAAAGTGTTCCCCTGCTGCCATTACAGACTAGACTGGACAATCCTTGTGCAGCAAAATATCTGTTTGCTGACTCTTCTGACCTCAACAAATTCGTAAGCACTGGAATAGATTTCATAGCTGCATGTGCTCTTATAATATCTCTATCCTGGAACAGAACTGCCAACAGTAGAGCACAAATCCATATGCTACTATCTTCACCAAAGTCAGCCTGTACAATTAATCACAGAATAAATATTAGATGAACACGGGGCAATGTCCTATGCAGGGGGAAAAAACATTCACAGATATCTGATTTCATGTAATCAAAAGTGAAGATAATATTAATTCAATAATTACCAGATCATACTGTGAAATCTTCTCGGTGAGAACCTCAACTGCTCCAGCCTCCATGATGGCAAGTTTACTTTTTTCATCATGAGATGCAAGAATTGATAATAGCCATACAGCTATATTAGTGCCAGATATGACACTTGTGCTCATAGCTGCTTTAATATTCCTCATTGCTTCAGTACTACTCAGCCTGTAAATGATTATGGCCTCCTTGCCATTGTCTTGCTGGTCTCCGAAAGAAGAAGATTGTAAGGTCCTGAGCATTTCAACTAGAGACTGAATGAGATAAGCACATGATTTTGATTCATTCAAATTGTCCACCACCCTCAGGTGATTAACTTTGGAAGCACAAGAAAGAAGCGCAGTTCCTCCAATCTTAACCTTTGAATCCCTTGAACTAATAACCCTTCTAGCAATTGATGAGATACAGCCAAAGGAGCCGCAAATGGCATCTCCTAAGGCAACTGGCTGATTCTGGCAAAGCCGTGACAATATTTCAATAGCCTTATCTTGCAGTGCTGGCGCAGCATCAGGTATACAAAAGACTAGAGCAGTTATGCTGCTTGGGGCTTCCGCTAGAACTGACCATGATGGTCTGCTGCCATTGAGTGATTCTGATCTTGACAGCAAAGCAAGTGCATCTAGGACCTCTGACGTGGCAAGGGATCCATCTTTGGCCAACTCTAACAAAGACACTAATGAAAGAACAGTACCAGCATGATTCACACAATCAGTAACCCTATCATCAACTGGACGCCGATGTAGCAAGCGGGCAACAGCAGCTGCCGCATGGGTCTTTCCAGAAATTGTGCCTTCACGCAAAATTCTTGTAGCTGGTAAAATGATATCTTCAGGTAATGCTCTCTCCGAAACTTCATCGTCCAAAAGGAGATTAGCTAGGGCACAGGTTGCCTGCTCTGCAACTTCAAGAACAGAAGATCTTGCCAGAAAAATTAAAGGAGATAGAGTATTTCTAGCAATAACAGCCACATCCAGGTTCTCCCTTATTGACAGGAATATTGCACCAAGGCAAGATGAGCTCGCTGCCAAGATATCTTCAACCTCTGAATTTAGAAGATTCATAACCGAACGGAGAACCTTAACAGCAATACTGCTTTCACGTAAATCTTTTCTGAGATGAAAGATTCCTGCCAAAGCTGATGCTGATTTTGCCTGGGTCTCTTCTTTAGCAGAGCTCAATATTTTAATCATCATCTCAACTGCATCATTTGCGGCACTACCTTCCCACAATATATCATTGGGTGGTACCACTGAAAGCATACTTCTCAAAGCATCCAAAACATAAATTTTAGATTCAGGTCGATCACTTGCTAATAGTGCTGTGAGCTGGCTAATGGTAGTTGTGTCTGATCTATGGATTAGATGATTCAGTGTTTTTGCAGCAATCTCTTTCCCATTTGAGCTTCCATTCTTCAATAACCATAAGAGAGCAGGAACAGCATCAGCACTTTCAACACATGCCCGTATATCCTCACTGTGATTACACAGGTTTCCGAGGATAGTTGCAGAATCTTCTTTAGCTTTTGCTGATCCAGTCTCGAGAATTTGAACTAACGGAGGTATTCCACCAGCAGCTGTAATAGCCCACTTGCTCTCGTCATTTTCATTTGATAGAAGTGAAAGCAATGCAACTGCACATTCCTGTTGTTGCTCTGAGGATAGTCCAAGAAGCGATATCAACAGCTGAACACCTTCACGCCCTTGAAGTGCATGCCAGAGGCTGCCTTCATTGTGACATATCATGAGAAGGGAATTTATCAGCTCATTCTGAACTTCATTTGTAGCCATTGTGATCAAACCCACCAGCAAACGCTTTGCCTCGGAGTTTGCAAGTTTTTCAGAGAGTATGGTATTCCCATACAAGCTGGCAAGGGCCTCTATCGTACGCTCCTGGATGAGGAATGGCAATTGAGGCTTAAATTGCTTAATCAATGTCTGCTCGACAATTTTAGGATCTGAAGCTTTTGTAGATTCAGCATCACTATCATATATCACAAGAGCCGAAGCTAAAGCTCCCAGGGTATCAGCAACCTGTGAAGGTGAAGTGCAAGACTCTAGGCTTTTCCCAAGGCTTGAAATGACAGAAGACAGTCCACCAGATATGTTTGCCAGAGCGCACATCGCATTCTCCTGCAATGCTTGTGCATACTCACCTTGCATAAGTTCTTTCGAAGGAGCGATTGTAGCATTTATCAGATCTGGTATTCCATTAGCAGTAGCTATCTCTTTCCTTGCATCTTTGAATTGGGAAGAAAGAGATTTCAGAGCACCTGCAGCTTCTGCTCTTACAGAAGCTTCATTACCAGGTCCTAGTAACTTAAGAAGCTGTTTTATTGCACCTCCAGCCAAAATTGTAGAGCACACGGTTGTATCCTCCATCATCAGACAAGCAAGAAGAAAGCATACATTTGCTTGAGTACCTGGTTGCCCAGTTGCCAGCAGTTTCACCAGTGTATCCACAGCTCCAGCTTGGATTGTTGCAGGCCAAAATCCCTCGGTGCTTCTGGAGAGATTTCTTAAAGCTCCAGTCAATAGTTGATCAACCAAGTTTCCAACATTCGATGATTTCTGAAGCTGGCCCCAGAGCACTGGCACTACTCCTTCAGTTGCAAAAATTTTTGAACCAACATGATCCCTAGCATCACCTTGGGAAACTGCATAGATGGTCTTTGCAGCAGCAATTTGACCATCCCATGAGCTGGACTTGAGGAGACCAAGCAGTGGCGGAATGCAGCCCCCCAGCAAGACTTTCACCCTAAGTTCATTCTCCTTGCAAAGAGATCCTAGGATGCTAGCACCCCGTATCTTCACCGACAGTGTGCCAGACCTCAGCAAAGAAACGAGAACAGGAACGGCCTGAGAGTGAGACCCCACAGCACTGAAAGCATTTCCCCGAGTATCAATCAGCTCCAGCAACTGTTTTAAGGAATATTCTTTTTCATCAATCGAGGAAGAATTCAGCCGTAGCTGCTCAATGCATTGAGCAACACTTGCTAATGTCCCATCAGGATCTTCCATGCTACTGGTACGGTCTCTGCAGACATTAAAAGATAACAGAGCAAAAGCTGTCATCATCATTTCTATTAACTGCTAGAAGTTGCTCAAAAATCAAGTGCTGCAAGTTTAACCTCATTTCTTTCCTTTTTCTCTAGGAAGTGCACTTTTCCACATTGTAAGTGCTAAAGAAGCAAGGGACGCTTAAAAATGCGGTGAGGTGGGGGAAAGATTCTATGACAGCCAATTATTTAACAAAGGATCAAAGGAAGACGTTGGAGCAGAAAAGAACATTCATCCAAGCTACTTAAATTATCTTCAGCAAGGTATTTATACACTAACTTATAAGCTGTAAAAGATAACATGAACAGATTTTATATAAAACAAGTATCACCTTTCATTAAAACAAAATCTCAGCTACTTAAAACTCACTGAAAGAAGTAGTTTTCTCATATTTCTATTTAGAACAATGTATAGCACTTCTATATAACTGCTCCTACACATATACTAACGAGAATTTTGTTTCACTAAGAGATTATTAAATACAAGAGAATGCACAATCTTTCCCCTGTGGATCTCTTTTCTAATAAGAAAACTGCATAGTCCACATGATGAAAGCTTCTAGTTGTACTCCACCTTTCTTGGATAAGATTCCTTTTCTCGTTACTAATTTCAATAGTGTAGGATCTTTTGGACTGCTTGCATATGTTTCTCTTTTGGCTCATGCATGAACTGGTTCACTACACTAACTGCATATGCAACCTTTAGATGAGTATGTAAGAGGTATATCAACCTCCCTACAAGTCGTCGGTATCTTCCTCAGCCAACCAACTAGTCTTAGACTTTTTCTCCTAGCCTATGGTTCAACTCAGTTACTTGGTTCCGAGACTTCTAGTTTCCCAAAATAGATTAAGTACATACTTTCGTCGCGACATGAAGATTCCTTCCTTTGAGTAGGCCATTTCAATTCTAAAGAAGTGCTTTAACCTTTCGAGCTCCTTGTTGAGGCTCCAGGGAAAACACACTAGCGACAAGTAATTGACCACTAGTTACAAAACTCTAATAAGGTGTGGGCTATCACAGTCAGATGCAAAGCAATTACACCTATTTATACTTGGCGGTTGAGGCAAAAAATGGTTTGATGAACCATTCCATTCACCACATGCTTGCCCAATTCACTTGCTCATCGTAGAAGCTGTACGCACACAATGCCCCACAACTATGAATAGTATAGTGAGGTTGTTTTCAAACTCCTTTGCAAGATTCCTTTGACTACCTATTCCATTGGAATAGTTCTCTGTTGAAATAATATCAGCAATATATACAAATAAATTGATTGCTTTTCCAATTAAATATTTAATAAACAGTACATGATGTCCTTGACTTTGCTTTTATCTCATGTTATGCATGGCTCTTTAAACCTCCCAAACCATGCTCGAGAATATTATTTCATGCCTTACAAGGCCTACTTTAATTGACACAGCTTCTTGTTGCCAAATGACCCATTGAACCCAAGTGGTAGCTCCACATATACCTCCTCAAGTCCCCAGGTAAAAAGGCATTGTTAACATTAAATTGTCATAAATCCCACCCAAGATTAGCTGCAAAAGATAGAAGCACCAGCATGGTGTTCATCTTTGCAACAGGTGCAACAGTTTCTTGGTAATTTATCCCATAGATTTGAGTGTACCCTTTTACTTCTAGCCTTACTTTACACCTTTCAAGTGAGCCATCCAATTTGTATTTCAGATTAAGAACCCATTGACACCCCACTTGCCATTTTTCCATTGTAAAATGAAAAATTTTCCATGTTTTGTTCCTCTCTACAGCACTTATTTCCTCTTTCATAGCTTACACCCAATTCTCATCCCTTAGTGCCTCATCGATGGTTTGAGGAATGCTAATGGAATCGATAGAGACAACTAAACATCTGTGTTTTGAAGAAAGTTCATGAGAAGAAACATGACGAGATAGTAAGGTCAATGTTATGACCTAGTTTCTTAACATAATACATATCCATTCAATTTTTTAGGTAATGACGCTGCACAAAAATAATTAATGACTCCAATAAGTAATATTTGTCTCAAGATATGGTTAAATTGCATCCGTTTATCCACCAGCTTCATGTTACCCGCTTCTCATACACATAATCTCAACATAGCTAAATATTTATCATGTGAAATCATTAAGAGGCCAACCCAATGGCCACTCAGAATAATCCATAACCGAAACTATAAATGCTTACTAGTATAGAATCCAGCAATTTGTATTAGGGTTCGACTCATACATAAACTTCTAAATTAACAAAAGGTTATAATTCTTCATCAATCCTTCAGAGAAACCCACCAATCCATACAAAAGGTTATAATTCTTCATCAATCCTCCGGAGAAACCCACCGACCCAACTTTGATGTCAAGTAATCCTAAGCCTACTAATATGAATGTGATCAAATGTAAGAATGAGCCAAAAGCTCAATGAGGCATTTAATTATAATGTGCAAGAGGACAAATAATTCACCACGAATATGTAAAAAGGCTAACAATTGATATTCCATGCAAGTCCATTGATGTTCCTCACAGATAGGTCCAAAAACTGAAGGTCAGTTTATATATTATACCTTATAAATGGACCATAAGCAACTATTAAACATGTAAACAAGCTTTCTATATTTGTACCCAATAAATGGGGCTAAATGCTACTTTTTTTTATGCGTGGATGATATGTTATGACCTTCACATACAAAAATATAGTTAACATATCATAAACTTTATTATCATCAATTTCTTATAATGGTTCTTCAAAGCAAAGGAAATCTCCAAGAAAATGAATGCTTTTTCTAGAATTTGGAAACAAGTAAACTTTTCATAAACATGTTTGTAGAGATTTATCATGGTTCTTAAGCAAACATGAACATGGAAAGGGATTTTGTTCAACAATTTCAGCATTTTGGAAGTAAATTAAGAAAACATAAGAGAAGCTTAGCCATGCATGCAAGCCAAATACAATGAAAATCAACAACAAATACATGAATAGAACTTAAAAGCAATAATCTTAGCATTTAACAAAGCATAGGTTGAGGTTTTTGAAACTCAGTAGCAAATTGAAGAGAAAAATATTTGAAATGCACTTGTCTTAACCGATTTCACAAGAACTTTCAAGTATTCTCATTAAAATCACCTTCCTTCCCTCCTCCTCCTCCTCTTTCTCTCTCTTCTCTCTAAATCTCATGCTAAATTGAGTAGAAACTTCTTATAAAGCAGACTAGCGCACGTACGTCAGTCGTGTATGTCTTAGGTGCCACAAAGAATGGTGCATTTGCAACCGCTCATATGCACATTAAGCTTGCTAATCTGTCTAGACTATACGTGTGTATCTTTCATGCACCCATTAGGCTTGCTTGTCTACTAAAACTGAGCACATGCACCTATCATGTATACATTATGTGCGGATGCTTTTTCCAACTAAGCATGTGTATGGCTCATGCAAACCTCATGTGCCATCCTCATATGGAGTAGTACTTAAGGTCCCGTTTAGCTCCACAATTTAACTTTAATAATTAAAAAATAATTCTTCTAATCAAATACTTTTACCTAAAATTAGCAATTATGTGTTTCAGAGATATTGGGTACCGTGTATATCTATGGGTACCTTTTTGCATGGTTATAGGAATGTCCATATTGAGCACATCATCATGACCTAACTTGTTCTCAATGTCATAAGAGATAGGGAATTGAGTGGGATCAATAGTTGAAGTGGACTTACGAATCTTTTTGAGTTGAGGAGTGAACTTTTCCCATCTTGAGTAGTTTCTTAGTTTTGTTTAAGTGCTGGCTTTTTGTGTTAAATCCAAGGGCTGGTTTTCTGTGTTCAGGGGGCTAGTTTTCTCTATTCTGTTTGTGGGAATGTTTTTTTTAAGAAATGAGGTATAGATAGAAGCTCCTCCAAATCCTCAATATCTTCTCAAGAATTCTCCCCCTTAAGGAGATGAACTTTGGAAGTAAGGCTCGGTTTCATGGAAAGTCTGACAGAAAAAAAAAATCCTTGTGGATGGATAATAGCACTATACCCCTTTTGTAGTTGAGTATCCAACAAAGATGCATTTTAGTACTCTTGGGTCAAGCTATCCCCAGTTGTGTGGGTGAATGTGGACAAATGAGGTACACCCAAACACTTCTAGTGATAATTTATTTTTTATATGGAAGTTGGGAAAAAACCTCAATAAATTGGTTATAGGGCTATGATTTCCCAGCACTGTAAAGGGTATCCTATTGATAAGACGGGTAGCTGTGAGTTAAGATTCCCTCTAAAAGGATCTTGAAACATGGATGTGGAAAATAAGGGCTTGGGTAGCATTAAGAAGGTCTTAGTTTTTTCTTTTATCAATGTCATTTTGTTAAGGGGTGTTAATACAGGAGGCTTAATGAATAATTCCCTCTTTTTGAAATAAGGATGAGACAGTTTGATTAAAGTAGTCATTAGCATTGACGGATCTAATTCTTTTAATCAATACTCTAGAACAAATATAAATCATGTTATGAAATGTAATAATAGTGAACAGTCTTTGGACTTGTCCTTCGTAAGATATACCCGTGTCGTCTGGGTCCAATCATTGATGAAGTTAATGAACAGCTTGGATCTATTTATACTAAGAATTCTAGATAGGCCCAAATATCCGTGTATTAAGAGGAAAGGCAAAGAAGGTCAAGTATTACTCATAGGACAAGGTACATGATGATGTTTTGCTAACTAACACATATACATTGCAATTCATTGACAATAACATTCTGAAATAAATGGGGGTACATATTTTTGAAAAGGAGGAAGGGGTGTTCAAGGAACAGGCGCTAGAGCCAAATCTCAGACGTAATAGGTTTGGTTGCACAAGTTAGAGACAATCTAGTTGCTTGTCCTTCTTAGGCACCTGGTTCTTTGAGGTAGTAGAGTCCACTCCTCTCCTTAACAAATCAAATCATATTCCACATGATTTTATCCTAAAAAATACAATGGATATCAAAAAGGATGACTTTACATTTGAATCTTTTGCAATGCAATGAATGGAGATAAGATTTGTGGATAATGTTTGGAAATGTAAAGCATTGTGATAGGGTAAAGAGGGGATTAGATGTATAATGTCCTGGCCTGCAACACAACAAAGGATCCATCAGCCACTTCAATAATTTTGTTCTCAATCCATCAGTGGTGAATTGGGTACATAAAACAGTTGTGGTCCGTGGCTCCTGAATCTTTTACTTAGGAATTGAAATGGAGCGAAGTTGAGGCACCGAAGGCATAGAAATTAGAGTACAACCTGAATTTGCAAACCAACACATACCAAAGGGTTGATTCAAAGTGTCTAGGAGTTCTTGGAGCATATCAGTTTCTTCCTTTTTTAGTTCACTATTCTCAATATTGTGAGGGGGTTCAGATTTTGAAAATCTCTACCTATGGATAAATTCTATACAAATTCCAGAGCAGGCCTGATAACTTGGTTGAGGTCTCTAACATTCTTCCAGCAATGAAGGCCAGCCTCCACTATCACAAAATTTATGGACAAATGGAAAAACATATTGTGGATAGAGAATGAAAAAATGGAATGCAATGTATAGGCTCCTCAATAATGAATTTTGAACCAAGCTGCACTTCTTTCCAGCAATGAATAGAGCTGCACTTCTTTCCTAGTAACGTAGGCCGAACTGTGTCTCAGATACCTAGAAAGAAGTAATTCTCTCACATTTTTATTTACCACCCGGTACAATACTTTTATACAAGTGCTCCTACACATATTCTAAACAGATAGTTAAAATATATGAGAATATCTCACGTATCTTCTAATGATCTGGAAAAGGGAAGACTGGAATATTATATAATCTTACACAATCTTCCAATCTGGAAGATATTACATAATCATTTAGGGATATATTTATGAGATCTCTAATATCAGAAAGAATGTTCCATTGAATAATCGATGGATTATCTGATATTCGGATAACTGAGATCATCTGGGAACATCTCAACACATTTCATAAAAAAACAATATCCAGCTCATGGTGTAGGCATCAGTTTATCAGATTTAATAGATGTTGTGCCCCAAAAGTTGCCTCTCCGTACACATTATAAGCAGAAAACCATGCTTTGTCAACACCAAGTTTCTTACACAAGCACATAGATTTTGCTTCTTAAGGGACATTGTACAAGCCAAAGGGCACTTAATGGTACACAAAATGTAGCATGATCTCTCTGTTTTTGGCACAAGGCTAAAAGAAACTTGCACATCAATCAGGTCATTGTTGTTTATCAATTTTAACATCCCAAACAGACAATGTCACATGTATTTGACATGACTACAAAAATTGAGGAAAGAAAAAGGGATGCACAGAGTCAGTTCAGCTAAACAGTCTTCCCAGGAAGAACAAGACAGCTGTGACATTTTGGTAAAATTGGCAGTTACAAGATACAACTGTTTAGTTGTAGTTGGTCCTCCAAGAATTTACCATTACACCATGCAACCAAAGCAGCACGTCATAAGATGTGAGGTAGAAAACAAATGTGCGCTACATATGGGGAATACAATTAACTAGGTCAGTCACATAGGCAACTGTGTACTGACCTTAAACCCATCATTGCCACAGATTGTGGAGCCGAATGTTCTGAAGCTTTAAGTTCTTTTTCCTTCAAACAAGAGATGGTTGCAGCATGCTATTCGTCACAGGGAAAAGGAAAATGTAATTAAATAAAACTGTGTAGCATGAAATGGGCAACAGTTGACTCAATTTACCAACAAAATGAAATTGAACGAAGCCATCAAACAATAGCTGGATGCATAATTACTCTATCCAATTTGATACTGAAGCCACTTAGAAAATTGAATTCACATGGCAATTCAGTGGACCATCACTTAGTCTCTAAGAAGTAACATGCATAATTTGGTGCAGAAAGAACAGAAGCAGCAGGATAAACCGGAGCAAGGTGAGAAGTACAGTTCCCAGGATTGTGCAAATCTGCTTGTCATCACCATGATGATTTCTTGTAATAAATCATGTTGAACACTTGTAATCCCTTTTTGCCACAGCAAAATTCTATAATTAAAAGCTAGGAACAACAATAGATGGTCCTGACTATCAAGGAGGAGGCGTTCAAAGATCCTAGGTTCCTAAATTCTAAGAAAACAGCAAAGGAGCAGTCCACTGTACAAGCATTTTCTCATAGAAAAAGCAGATCTAATCAAACCTGCCAAATATTCAGCAAAAGGGACAAGAATCTTGTTTTTGAGAAGAGAGTTGAAACATCACACAATAAGCAGTGCAGTGCCACAAGTAAGAATTGCATCACCGAAAGAAATTACATTCTATAATTGCAAGAAGTGAAGAGACATGGTAAAGAGTACCAGATCGTTAGTAGCATGATTGCTGCCATTACTGGCAGCGAAACTCCAAGCTAGTGCAGCAGCCAGCTTCACGGCCTTTCAAGAATTACAACAAAATCGATTAAAATCTTTACCTGGTTAGATTCACCTCGGTTCACAGTCAGTACAACACAGCTTTCTGCCAAGCAACAATAAAAATTCAGATCAGAACCCATCACAGACACAGAACACATGCAAATAAAGTCAACTTCGTCCACCAAAACTCCCAAAATTGAACCGAAAAACTCTGTAATGCAACACAATGTTTCTGCATTGATAAATAAAGTGCAAAAGAACCAGACCAAAACATAATAGATAACTCCGTATAGGAAATAGAAACACGAAGATTGTATACCCACAATTAGACCTATAAAAGCAGTTTATGCAAACAGATAGATCTGGTACCTGTTCTACTATAACTGAGAAACATTTAGCTAAATACGAGTAGAAGACAGTAGATCCACTCCACACGCGCCCATTTCAACGGTAGTCCTATTGCTTCGTCATTAGAAATGTCAGATCATTAAATTGCCAAGCAGAAGTTAACCAAAAAGAAAAACAATCTCGACTCAACGGAACAACCATAGCACTAAAACAGATTCTAAAAATATATACTCGATCGGATCAATCGGAAAAAGTTAACAGTTGCGACGAAAAAGAACCGAAAGCAGATACAATGAGAGAAGATTTATTTTCGTGAAGAAAGTAGAGCGAATCCAATAAATTCGAGAAATTTCACCACGTCTGGTTCAGCGTTTAAGTAAGGATTTCACTAGTGCAGATGGAAACGACTTAGGAGAGAGAAACTGGGTGGGAGGGAGTGAAGATTGACCTTGAGAGACCGAGAAAATGGTGAAGAAACTCTTCTTCGAAGCATCAAAATGATTGTGTAGCAAAGAAGGAAAGCAGAAGAATCATGCAAGAGAGAGAATGAGCTAAGCTAGCTAGATATGGGGAACAACGGACAGCGAGCTTTCGCCAGATTTACTTTTGGATTGGTGTATGAATTATTATTATTATATTTTTAATTTCCTTGGAGATAATTTAGACAGGCTTTGTTTGTTTGATGGAATTAAAGTTAATTGAGGTAAAAGTAGATAAAATGATACTAATTTTGTTTGGATATTAGAACAAGTGAAAAAATATGAGGCAATGCTGATCGAGATACTAGAAATGAGGTTTAGTTTTAACTTTATTTATTTATTTTCAATTGAACACTAAAAGAATATTTCTAATGAAGCTCAAACAATAAAAGTAATATTTAACTTATATCCCTAAATAACATATAGAAACTTATATATTATTAAAAGACTACCATATTATAAATTATTTTTTAAAAAAATACATAATGTGAAGATTTTATACAAA
Organism: Nepenthes alata; assembly: GCA_028571085.2. Classification (NCBI taxonomy): domain Eukaryota; kingdom Viridiplantae; phylum Streptophyta; class Magnoliopsida; order Caryophyllales; family Nepenthaceae; genus Nepenthes; species Nepenthes alata. The sequence continues at coordinate 1,315 of JAOVVI020000801.1, read as the reverse complement.
TAAGAATGTATTTAAATTTTAATAAAAAAGATTAAATAATTAAAAATAGAATAATGATTACAAATATTCTCAAGTCTATAAAGTTTATTTTATTTGACCTAGATATTGCCAAATAAACTTTGCTACTTTTTTTGATAAATAATGATATATTAAATTAATAAAAAATAAATATACAAAAGAGTGATATAAAAAGAGATGCCAAGAGTTATAATGAATTAAAAATCAAAATCATTTTAAAGAAAAACTCTAAAAGCCAAAATAGGAGAATATGAGAAGGGGCAACACCAATTGAATTCAGCCAAATATTCTATTATGTTAATCTAATAATGAGTCTTTCTAATATAAAATTTTATAAGTAAGAGGAGTAAAATTAATAAATGGTACTCAAATCAAAACCTTTATAGACAAAGAGAGATAAAGCCTATACAAACACAATTTCAAAATATAAGACACTTTAAAGTTGGTAATACATTAACATTGTAACGACCCAAATTTTAGAACATAAGAATTTTCAGTCCCCTTATGATCCGGTCAACGGCGTTGACCGGAATGCTATAATAAGAAAGGTAGATAGGCCTTAAGATGAAAGCAAGTCCGGCCCTTACGTGAGGAAAAGAAGTCTAGATGATTCCGTGATGAAACGAAGGGCAGACTTTCTTAATGAAAATCTAGTCCGGACTCCTATGAAAAGCTAGTCCGAAATACCCTTGAAAAGAAGTCCGGATTTCGTTTAAATCAAGTACAGCCTTGTAAGGCCGAAGTGGCCTTGAAGGCCGGAGTGGACTTCGTGGTTGGAAAAGCCAAAGCTGAATCCGGACAACGAGTGTTACCGGAAGGCGTGATCCGGTCAACACTTATGTTGACTGAAAATCATACATGAAATGAAAGGAAGGAAGAGAAAGAGAACGGTAATCCGATCAACGCCAGTAAGTTGACCGGATTGGAATTTAATAAGAAACGAGTAACTGACGAAGTTAATTAATCTGAAGATTTAAGAGGATTAAATGGAAAATGTGTAACTGACGAGGATAATTAATTTAGAGCTAATTAAATGAGAAATATGTAACTAACGAGGATAATTAATGTGGCTAATTCAAACAACGGCAGCCCAGATCTATAAATAGGACCAGAGGAATAAGAATGAGTATGCAACAGAAGTTTAGAATGAGAGAGAGACCAAAGGTCCCAGGCGAAGTAAAAGGAATTCAGGCAAGAGTACTTATCCCTGTTTTTGAAAATCATGATTATGCATGATTTTTAGTATATTTGATATTATATGAACTTATACGATGTTGGTTTTGTTCCTTTCATATCT
>JAOVVI020000800.1:13737-28070 GCA_028571085.2 Nepenthes alata | reverse complement strand
CAACAGATCGAGCGAGAACTTGAGCGGCAGAGGGTGCTTGACAGACGAAGGGGGAGAAGAAATCAGACAGAAGGAATAGAGAAGTGCAGAAAAGAGAGGGAGTAGGGAGAGCACAGAACAGAGATGAGAGAATTAGTGTAATATTCCTTAGCTCAGAGGCCGTTCCGTTTTCAGTCATATAGACACACGAAATAATAGAAAAGGGACCCACAGGGGTAAACAACAAAATAACAGCATAACAAGAAAATAACATAATATCCTAGGGCCGGATGAAATCTTGATATTTTCCGGGTGCCAGGGTTGGCCGGCTGCTGCGGCGGAGCTCCTGGAGTTGCCCGCCAACTGGATTTGTGGGCTGGGCCGGACGCTGGGCTGGCTCACCACCAGTGGCTAGGCCCGTAACAAAACCATATCATAAGCACAGAGATCAGATATCAACTAAAGATATAATGATATGAAATCAATAAATTATTAATTGGAGAAAAGAATAAAGATATCATTTACAGAAGTATTAATAAATGGATAACAAGTACATATAAGAAGTCATTACTGTCATGCAGACAAGAAAATAAAATGTCAAATGGGGATACACCATTAAACAGGGCAATGGTCAACCTTTTCAGTTATTAAATAGAAAATCATCTGTTTCAAAGATCAGGGTAAAGGAGTCATCTATTTAAATAATTATGGCGAAAAATTATTTATTTTAACAACTAAAACAAAGATTTATCTACTTCAACGACCAAATTAATAAGCCATTTTTGTCAACGATAAAGAACATACATTTGATTTAGCATAATATTTTTTAAATATTTTTTTTATTTGTATACTATGATTTTCACGTGACATAAAAAAGAAAAAAATATACAAGAAGTTTAGTTTCTTAATTTTATCACCGGCCATTTAATTTTTGTTAATAAAATAGAGATTATTGAGATAAATCTACTTTCATCATATTACTTGGATACATTCATATTATTTTCATCACTTCATTTTAAAATTTTAAAGCATACATTACCTTTTAATTTTACCTTCAACATTAGCTATTTCACCCCTTTTCACATTTGGGTGAGTTTCTCACTAGTGCATTTAATTTTCATTTTTTTTTTATCTCTTCTACCATTGATGTAATTTTTAAATGGTTCTGAATTCATTTATATTTAATTTTATCCATTAATATGGCCCCCACTATTTATCTTAGTTTATTATTTATATAGTGCTTAATTTTTAATATATTATTGACTAATTGTGCAACATGAAAATCTACAAGTCACAATGGGCATATTTGTTCTATTTTATAATTTTTGCTATATTTATTGGTACCTTTCTATCATAGAATACCCTTAATATATACATTTTTAACTGGTCTATAATCACTAGTTTTTTTTTCTAAATAGACCAAAAGTAAATAAAAAAATTATATTTAAGAAATATTATGATCATTAATTTGTAATTTATTCATATTCTACCAAGACTTATATTACTATAATCATCATATTAAGTAATATTATAATATTATAATCTAACTTGAATTGACCTTAGAACTATAAAATCATCTATCCCACAAGAATACAAAATATAAAATAATATTACATCGGCGTTAACTTGATTTAATTTTTATCTTAAAACTTATTTGAAATAGTTTTATTATAAATATTATCTCATATGATGCGGCTTATATTAGCAATTTATTAAAATATTTATATGTTATAGCTTCACATATTTTTTAATTATATTTTATTTTTTAAGTTAATTTTTTAATTAACTCAATCTTTGATAAAAAGAAAAATATTTTCATAGTCAAAGGATCAATTATCTTCTTAAGTAAATTTATTATGTTTGTTTTTATATTATAATATTATAGAATAATATGATGATTTTAATAATCCGAAAAAATATTTAATCTTATAAAATTTTTCTTACAAAATCAATTGACCTAAAGTTTCATATGTTACAAAAATAGTAATGTAACTTGGTAATTATATTGCTTCATTGCTAAAATTTTATCATACAAGAAAATATCCACACATGATAAAAATTACAGTCTGTTCAAGATAACTCAAAAAATTTTATAAGTTTAATTAAATAAATTAAACAATAAATTATTTAGCAAATACATTTTGAAAAAATCACTTGATGGAACTCATTATATTAATTGGTCATAAAATTTTAAATCCATCAAATTAACCAGTCAAGTCTTAATATTTTATTTAATTATCAAAATATGATTTTTTTTTCAATATTATGGTATGTAAATGATAATTTCTAACTTATCGAACGTGTAAGTCCATAACCCAAACATTAAAAAGTAAACCTAATCAAAATCATATTGTCTAACTAATATGATTTAACCAACTCAAAATTTTTTAGAATTTAATTAATATATAAAAGTATTATCGATAGCTACAATTACAAATCAAATTTGATTAATTTTTTAGGCTGAACACAATCACAGATAGAAGTGTTTTGTTCAACTTTATCTAACCTAAATTATAACTTTTTTATAAAAATATATATTTTTTATTTTTAAAAAATATTTTAATAGATTATATTTTTTTGTGTAATTAAAAATTTTTTATATAAAATTTTTTTATTAAAATATATAAATATATAATATTTTATCTTAAATACTGTAATTTTAAAAATATTATATAATTTTAGATATTCTTTACATAAATATAAAATTTTAAATATGTACACACAAAAATAAAAAATATCTAACTGATTGATTTCAATCGCCGCGATTCTACACATGAATGAACATAGTTAAAACTTTTGACATGGATGGCTAAGTCTTATTTAGCCTAACCCAATTTATGTTCATAAATTTTTATTTATATTCAAACCATTTGATTTTAAGCATACCTATTGATGAGAATATCTACCCTATATTTCTTATTTAACAACACTCTCAATATGCTCAAAACATATTTCTAGCCGTAGAATATACAATACAGAATGGGTTCCTGATGCATCCTAGATTCGAGTTTTGGACGGAGTCGGGCTCATTTGCTCTTCGGGTCCTATCATCATCCTGTACACCTGGAATCTTACACACTACAATAGACGATGAGAAATCAAAAAAAAACAGCAAGAGTTACTCTCTAATTTATTATCTGATATTCAAATTAGTAAACTGCCTTCCAAAAAAAAGAATATAAAAAAATAGAGTATGTAGCGATAAATGCAAGGTGAGAGATTTGAGAGTGAGAATCAGAGATGCACACATAGAGTTATCATGGAGTGATTGTTAAGAGCAGTCTTAGTTGTGGAGTGATTGTTGAGAGCGGCCTCTATGTTTACTGAGTTCATTGGAAATTAGTAGCATAAGAGATGATAGAGTGATTGGACACTTGAGAGTTGGAAAGGTTATGTAAGTTTTAGTTTATCAGAGAGCGTGTTTATAGAATGAATCTCCCGAGCCTTTTATAGCCGTGGGCCTTTGCTGCCTTCCTTAGATGCCGAGGTGGGAAGCCCGTATTCTGAGGGGATCCTTTCACTTCCTCGTGTAGATGCGGGCATCATTTTGGATTGCAACGGTCAGAAATGAGGATTCTCTCCTTCTGCAGAGATGTCGCACGCAGTGATCATCGAGGTTGTTGTTGCGAGTCATGTGCTGATCTAGGGGCTTTCCTTTCTGAATGTACTCTGAATATGGGGGATTTTCGTTACAGAAGGGATTGCCATCTTGGCGTCACGGCCAATTAGGACAGATGACCGTTACGCACAGAAAATGGCAGGTGGGCCAATTTTGGTTTGGGCCGTGTCCATTTTAGACTGCATCCGATCTACTTGGGAGCCTTCTCCGGTTAACTGGAACATTGACCGTCCTATGGGCAAGTGGGCCACGATTCATTCTAGGCCACTTTTTCCTTTGGGTCGGCCCTCTACAGTCGTTCCTATCACGAGCCCCCCATGACGGTGGCCCAAATTTTCGGCCTCTAGTATGTTCACGATGGGACATGACTAGTCGTATTGTCTTCTCAGGTCTGGCCCAGATTCACCTTTTCACTATTCTTGGCGTGACTCTTCTGTTTTTCCATCCTCTTCAGATCCGTCAAGCTGGTATCTTTTAGCATTTAGCACTTCCATCTACTTCCCTACGTGCTACAAATCGAGAGCTTTGATGTTTCTCAACACCGTCTTCATCTTTTTTTGGTAAGTAAATAAATTGTATTAAAATAAAATAAAAATTATAAAAATTAATATTTTATCTCCAAATATTTTACCGACTTTGAGTTAGAACAAAGACGCTAAGATATCCCCCGAGCACCATGAAATGTGTTATGAAAAACCAAAATAAAATAACGAAGGAAGTAGACAGAGATACAACCTCCAAAAGCATTCAAACCATCCAAAATGCAAATATATAAGTAAGCGCCACTGAAGATGACAGGGATCTCTCGCTCCCCCATATGCCAAGCGGAAAAGCATACCTGCATTCCAAGCATGAAAAGACATACCCAGCCAGGATGCTTTTTTTTTTTTATCCGTTGCATTTCATCTCGGGAATTTCACACCCTGCTTTCCATGCTTCGCGTTCCATCACTGGAATTTCATCACTGGCTTTCCATACCGGGATTCCATGCCTGTCATTCCATCAAGGAATTCCATCCCTGGCATTCCATCCGAAAATCCCATCCCTGGCATTCCATCCCTACAACATACCCATACCGGCACAACACGGCAAACCAGGCAAGATGCTCACTCTGCCAACTTCTTTTTTTTTTTAGATTAGCCTCTAGTACCCTTAGGATTCTTAAAAGAAGATTTTCAACGTCTCCGAGACTTGGGATGCTTCAATGAATCAGCCTGCTCGGAAGGAGAAGATGTAGTCTCATCAGCCTCCTCCTGAGCGTGAGAGGAATGCACACCACCCTCCCTCCTGTCAGAAAGCCTCAGAGGATTATTGGAGAATACAGGAGCTCCAAGATTGCTCACTGCAGGGGCACAGTCATCAGCTATATGACAGTCCTCCACTAAGCCAGCCCTTGGTGATTCAGTATCCGCTTTCAAACAGATATCTAGAAGCCCATACACTGCCTACCTCCCATTAGATGATAAAGAAGCAATGTATGGCTGAGAAGTCTTAGCTTCCACCAACATCGTGATGGCACCTGATAATGTATCAAGAAAACCATTCAGATCCGCCACCACCAGAGAACGAGCCTCGTAAGCAACCCTCTCTTCAGTATCAGTAGAGATTTGTTTCTCATCAGTCTCGTTAGGCAAACAGTTTATCAAGATACCACACACTGCCTGCCTCTCTTCTAGGGATAAAGAAGCAAGAGATGTCTGAGCAGCTTTTGCCTCCAACAGCATCTAGACAGCATCAAGGATAGTTCTGTGAAAACCCGCCTGGTCAGCCACTACCAATATAGGAGCCTCACGCCCTACATTAACCACTCCTGGAGCAGAACCAAGAGCAGGTCGGCAACAACAAGGCAATTGGTTACAGGAATGATCAAGTTGTTGCTCATCATTTCTACTGATCGTCCTCTGAAGAATCACCAAGTCAGGCGTCAATCCCTCCCGATCCCCAGCCAAGGAATTCCCTTGACCAATACTATCTAAGGCATCAAACCCTCCCGAAACATGTGATGTATCCACAGCACTCCCAGCATCTGAACCGGGTCGAGATCTGAAAATCCAACCGATATCAGGAACATAGACATCACAAAGTTGAAGAACTTCAAAGGCATTAGAGGTTTTCAATGAAGGATTGGGAACCTGGGCAGCCACCGGCCTAGTGAACAGAGTAGCAACGTCCCGAGCCTTCTGAAAACTCGATTGCGCATCAGAGGGCTGCCCATCTAGTATAATTTTACCACAAGGCCTATAAACCCTCTTAGATTTGGATAGGAGAACAGTGTGACCAGGATGGAAGGAATGGTCACCTCGATCAATCTACCCCTGCTAATCCACATCAACCTCCACAGGAGCCGTGCCAGAATAAGACAGCGTCCCCAAATTTAACCTGACCTTAGAAGAAAGTACCACACCAGCTCCTACTTCAACACATACCCGAGCATATTACATACGGTCAATTCTAGCTGTATTAGCATCCAATTGGATGGATTTTTCAATAGCACTAGCAATCCAACTAAGACCAAGAGATGCCGAGAATTCCATTGACACATTAAACAGATTTATCCATATGGGAAAGGTCTTATATTCCTCCTTACACAGAGGCATCCCTGGGAACTATCGCCTGAGGAACAAGAATTTTCCAGCAAAGGTCCAAGGGCCAACACCCAAACACTTCTCCATCATAACTGGAGAAGCAAACCAGAAGAAAAAGAAACCAGAGGAATTACCAGCCACATGACAAATCCCAAAATGCGCCTAGATTTTTCGAGCAGTGACGTTGACAGCATGGAAGTGTAGAGGTTTATCGAAGAAGTAGCCCACCAAAGTGGCATCCCAAATCTCCTCCCCTTGTTTGATAACTTCAGGAGGCAGAGAGATAAAAGTAGTACCACCTTCAACTTTCTGAGGAAGGAATAATCTAATCGGCATAATAAGGGACGAATTTTCATTTTGGACCACAGCCGACCATGACAGAGGAAAAGAGTCATTCAAACTGCTAGGATGAGGGTTCACGGAAGAGCAAACAGACATATTCACAGGCAAAGGGTTTAGCCGATTGTTTGACAAGTCAGATTCAGTCACAACAGGGCAAATCCCAACCTGGTGAACGCCAGACAAAGAAGCCAACACAGCAGGTCACTCAGATATACCTTGGAATTAATAGCGTCGGAGACAGGCAAAGGACAAACCACTTGGGCCGAATCCTGAATACTTCCAAAAAAACCCAACGAATGAATAGGAGCAGAAGGATCGCCACAACAATCACGAAGAGGAGGGCATAATGGATCAGAAGCCGACTTCAAGTAAGAATCTATTGGAGTGGCATGAGGGACAGGCAACGCAGGAAAGACGCTCCCCGAAACAATAGGAAAGGTAGAGGATGAAAGTAGCGACATAGTGGAGAGTGCCAAGCTAAAAGGGAGAGGAGACATAGAAGGCGGACACGGGGTGAAGAAGAAGGAGACATAGAGGGCATATTGACGGAGGTCACGAGGGGGTGGAAGAAGAAAAGAGAGAAGATGAGGAGGAGAAATTAATTGAATAGGAGGGAGGTCTGAAAGTAGAGGCAGCAAAAGGAAAGAAACTCACCACTGAAGGAACTACGACAGGGCCAAGGGGAAGAGAGGAAGCCCGATCTCTAGTAGACGGCGTTGCTAGAAGGCCGGCCATGGCCGACGGATGTGCCGATCAGAAGCCCCAGCGAGCCAAAGAAATTTAAATTTTGAATCCTAGAGAAAAGAGAGAGCTTCTCTCTCTCATTTGAAATTAGAATTTCCCCAACCATTAGTATTTGGCATTGTCTTTCTCAATACCAGGTGGTGGGATGGTACGGGAGCTTGACATCGTCGGGAGATTTGCTGCTCCAGTTGCTGGCTTGGAGCTTAGGCTGTTCATGTTCTATGGTGTTGCTGTTTCAAATCATGACGCTTAGATCGATTTAGTCGCTCCTTTTTGTGCAAAATGTGGTCACCCCTTTCACAAGGGTGGCTGTTGTCGAGATTTGAATACGTATTCAAATCTTGCCATATTTGAATCTTAACAACTCTTGGAGGGTAGGGCGGCCTCCTTATGTATTACTCTCTTTCTTTTCATCACTACTGTTCTGTTGTGTATTAGCCCCTGTTGGCTGTGTAACTTATAAAGAAAAAGTTAATGAAAAAACTTATAACTGTTTATGTGAATAATATTTTTGTTGGTTTCTTATCTTTTGTTGCCATGCATATTTTGCTATTTCTATCATTGTCACTATTTTTTATTTTGTTCTTCGGGATGGACGATGGGTTACGGGTCTTGACCAGGTGGCTCGTCACATGAAGAGGCCGTAATTTTAGAGTTAGGATGGTCTAGTCAGAGAAAAAGGAGAGGTTGTTGATCGACGGGGTTGACTAAACCCTCATGACTCGGAGAGTGGGGCAAAGCCGGAACGTTAGTTGACCAACTTCGTAGACCAACTCACCGGGATTCGTTGAAGAACCAGAGTCGGAATGTTGGTTAACCGGTTCTGTTGACCACGTCACTTTAATCCGGAGAGCAGAACGGAATAAAAGTTACCGAATTTGTTGATCGACTTGAGTTCGGTGAAGAAGGGGATTGTCTTTGACGCATTAATTTATTCTACTGCTACCTGGGCACTTGATGAGTTGTAGAGATGTTTTGGGACTCCTGCCTCTTTGTGCGCCATATTGTTTTTTTTCCATGCAAGGCGTTGTATAATTTTCTGAATATAAACATACTCTTTCTTGGTTTGATCATGCTTTTATTTCAGGTGGCGGCGCCTACGTTATTACTCTGGGCATCCTACCTATTGTTAAAGCGTATGTTCTCTCACACTTCACCCTGATTTATTAACCATTGTGGACTGGCTGCGCTATCTCCTATGAAAGGAGGTCGTTGCATGCGTGCTGTGAAAGCTCCCTAAGGTTTTGTGTTCGACCACGAATGGGTTGCTTAGTATGGGACCAAGGTTTAATCCGACTACTCATGGGCTGCTTAGTATGAGATCAAAATTTAATCCGATTACTTATAGGCCACTTAGTATGGGACCAAGGTTTAATTTGACCACTTTCGGGCCGCTTGGTATAAACTAATGTTTAATTCGACTGCTTACGGGCTGCTTGGCATAGGATCAAGGTTTAATCTGACTACTTACGAGCCACTTGGTATGAGACCAAGGTTTAATCCGACCGTTGACGGACCGTTTGGTATGGGACCAAGGTTTAGACGGAAGCGAGTGAAGACCCATCTAATTTATGGGCAGTCTAGGTCGTCTGTTTCCATACAATCTTCACGCAATTATATGTGTGGAAAAAGGAAAAAAGAGTAGAAATATAACATGCAGAAATAAAAAAAGTATTTTATTAACAACTGTATGTTATTACACGCAAACTTTGAATCACATGCGTGACCTACCTGGACCTAGTGCAATCTTTATTGGAAATATCACTTTAGGTAGATGGCATTCCACGTCCTTGGAACCAGTTTGTCATTTTGGGTTCACTGCATGTATGCTTCGTTCTGCAGAACGGTTGAGACGAGAAATGGGCCTTCCCAATTCGGGGAGAGCTTATTCCTATTTACTGTCTTGCCCATTGCCTCTATGCTCCGCAAGACTAGGTCTCCCACTTCAAATTGTCGTACTTTTACTTTCTTATTGAAATAGCGAGCGATTCGATGCTGGTAAGCGTTTGTAGGCATTCTGGCTGCATCCTGAGCTTCCTCTAACAAGTCTAAGTGCTCATTGATCTTCTGGGAGTTGCCTTGCGAATCGAATACCTCGTCCTGCAGACTTAGGAGCCCGATCTCGACCCAGATCACAATCTTAGCAAAGACTGAAAGGTGTCTCACATGTTGATTCTTTGGGAGTTGTCCAGTATGACCATAATACGGAGGGCAATTCGTCTACCAAGAAGCCCCCTGCGTCCTCCAGTTTGGTATTTAGACCGTGCAATAGTGTTTGATTTGTGACCTTCATCTGCTCATTCACTTGGGGGTATGCTACTGAAGTGTAGACCAATCTAATACTCAGACTGGTGCAATACTTGGTGAAGCGCTTGCCGGTAAATTGGGTTCTGTTGTCGATTACAATGGCCTTGGAAACACCAAACTTCCTAACTATGTTCTATCGGATGAATTCTATGGCATTATACTTAATGATTTTGGCCAGAAGGGCGACCTCGACCCACTCATTTGATGAAGTAATCGATTCTCACGATGATGTACTTCCTTTGACTGATTATAATGGAAAACTGGCTGAGAATATCGAGCCTCCAGTGCATGAACGGACAAGGCACCTAGAGGACTCTCAGCTCCATGGGCGGTTGGTGGTGAAGGATACCATGGAGTTGGTGATTCTCACACTTCTTCACAAAATCCAATGCATCTTTTTTCATGGTTGGCCAGTAGAATCCTTAGCGCATTACCTTGAAGGCTAGGTTTTTGCCGCCTATATGCGACCCACAGATTCCAAGGTGAACCTCACTCGATGCGTAGTAGGCCTCCTCTGGAGTAAGGCACCGGAAGTACAATGTTGAGTATCCTCAGTAATATAGCTTTCCATCAACTATAGTATACCAGCCGGCCGTCTTCTTTATACGTTTGGTTTCGTCTGGGTTTTTTGGTAGAAAACCGTCCGTGAGGTTCCTCTAGTAGGGTGACATCGAGTTCTCTCCGTTGGAGACCTGTATTGCTTCCTGCTCTTCTACGCTGAGAGTGCCCAAGATTTCCAACATATCCCTCAAGTGCTGCTCTGGATTTTTAGTCGCCGCTGACCCTGCAAGCATATCGACCTTCCAATTTTCAGTCCTAGGGATGTGGACTAAGCCTAACTTGTCAAACCTCTAGATCGCACTTTTTGCCTTAGCAAGATATTTGGCCAAGAGAGGGTTGCACGCCGCAAATCTCCAATGGATCTGATTAACAATTTGCTCTTAGTCGCTATAAACAGTCAAGTACTTAACTGAGCACTTTTTAGCGAGTCGCAATTCCACCAGCAGGGTTTTGTACTCAACAACATTATTTGTGGCTGAAAAATCGAGTTTCAATGAGTATTTCACTTTGAACTCATCTAGGGTCCTTAGGACAACTCCAGCCCCGCTATTTGAGTTCGTTGATGAGCCGTCCACATGGAGAACCTAATCTAGCACTTCAGAGTGATGGTCGGTGTTGCAGGCGCAGCCATATCGGGAATTAGGGTCATGATTTTGATGACGAAGTCACCAGTGCTTACCCCTTGATGGCCGGCCTGGGCTGAAACTCAATGTTGAACTCTCCCAATTTGATGGCCCACTTAATTAACCATCCTGAGATATCGGGATTTTGTAGGATGCCCTTTAATGCCTGGTCAGTTAGGACGACTATCTGATGAGCTTAGAAGTAGGGCATAACTTTTTGGCCAAGAAGACGAGTGCCAATGCGAGCTTCTCGACATGGGGATAGTGAATCTCAACATTGGCCAACGTTTTACTCATATAGTAGACCGGCCGCTGTATGTCAAAATCCTGGTGTACCAAGACGGAGCTCAAAGTCGTCTCTGAAACTGCCATGTAGAGATACAACTCCTCTCTCTCTCTCTTGGTGACGTTAGTAGAGGTTGGTTGATCAGGTCCTGTTTTAATTCATCGAAAGCGGCCAAACATTATGTTGACTATTTGGGCCTTTCAGGAATTTGGTCATCATTTCCTGTTGGGCTAACGTTGACAGTCCTACAAAAGGGGAAGTACTTGTCACTAGACTTAGCTAGAAAATGGGAAAGTGCTACCAGTCTTCCAGTTAGCCTTTGGATATCATTGACACTCCGCGGCAGAGTCATGTCCATGAGGGTTTTGATCTTTTCTAGGTTTACCTCATCCCCTGTTGAGAGACGATAAAACTCAAGAACTTCCTAGAAGGTATCCCGAAGACACTTTGAAGGTCTTAGCTTCATCTTGTGTGCCTGGAGTACCTCGAAGGCTTAAGCTAGGTCGCAAATATGGTCATCAATGGTCTTACTCTTAACGAGTATATTGACTACATACACCTTCATATTGCGGCCGATCTACTTCTTCAATATTTTGTTCACGAGCCTTTGGTAAGTAGTATATGCGTTCTTCAAACCGAATGACATGACCTTGTAGCAGTAGGTCCCCTGATCGGCCATGAACGAGATATATTTCTCGTCTTCTAGGCTCATTCGGATCTGATTATAACCTGAGTATGCATCCATAAAATTTAGTAACTCATACCCAAAAGTGGAGTCTACTAGCAGGTCGATTCAAGGCAACGGAAAGCCATCCTTCGGGCAGGCTTCATTGACGTCGATGAAGTTGACATACATCTGCCACTTAGAATTACTCTTCTTGACTAGGACTACGTTGGAGATCCAATCCGGGTACTGGACCTACCTTATGAACCCAACGTCCAGCAGCTTCTTCACCTTTTTTCGGATGGCTATTAGTTTCTCGATGGAGTGGTTTCTCCACTTCTACCTAATAGGTTTGCGATCAGGGTCGAGACCCAACTTGTAAACCATTACTCCGATCGGGATCCCAAGCATGTGGCGGGCATCCATTCGAAGACATTCACATTACGCTTTAAGAAGTTGATTAGTTTATCATGCAAGGGTCTAACGAGCAAGCCCTCTATCTACATACATTTATCCGGATTCAGAGCTACAAGGTCGATGGCCTCGCTGGATTGCGCTTGTTGTAGGGTTACTTCATCTCGATGGTCCAACTCTTCCACTGGCCTTTCACTGTCGCTTGGAGCTACCCAGGACAGGTAGGACGTTCGTCCGGTTACTTGGTCACCCAACACTTCGCCAATACCGCACGGTGTTGAAAATTTTATTTTAAGTGAAATATTAACATTACGGCCCCAAACACAGCCAGACACGATTGGTCAAGTATGACGTTGTATACGGAGGGCAAGTCGATGACCAAGAAGGTGAGTGTGCGGCTTGCCATTTTGGGGTACGTGTCCAGGGTGACCTCTAGTTGTATCGTCCCTTGGACGGCCATTGGCTCATTATCTAATCCATATAGTGGCATTTTGGTCAGTCTCAGTTGACTCTTTTTGAGTCCTAATTTGCAATAGTTATCGAGGTAAAGTAAATATCTAGAACTTCTATTATCAATAAAAACTCGTTTCAATTGGTAGTCTAGAGTATCGTCTGAAATGAGTGTGAATACAACCAAGGAGTCAGTATGGGGGAGATTATATGTGTCATATCGTCGCTGTTAAAACTAATGACATCATCCCCCACCCTTTGCTTTTTGTGTGCAGTTTGTTTCTCCTAGCGATCCGCATGGTAGGCCTTGGGAGGTCAGGTGGTCACCATGTTGACCACCCTAACTGCGACCCAATTTCGTAGTTGATGTTGTTCAGGCCTGTCCTCGCTTAAGGGATCAAAATTCTACCCCGAGCTCCTCAGGAACTTTGTAAGGTGGCCCCGGTGAATCATCTCCTCGATCTGTCTTCTGTGCTATGACCCGAAGATCGATGAAAGTCATGGTATTTTGACGGATCTCATTTCTCTAGGTTCTTTATCAATTTTGTCCATTTGATAAATTTCTCCTTCCGGATTTGCATTAGGACATTCGCTCGGGTGTCATTTAGTGGAGTCAAGTTATGGGCCTGAACTCCCTGTGTGCGGGCGGCTCAGTTCTGGGCTGCTTCCTTCAGGGGTTATCGTTTCCCCAATTCTTCCTCTTTCCTTCCGCCGGCTAGGAGCGAGGCTAATAGGGCTATTCCGAAACTTCGACTCATTGGCTTCCTCTGTTGTTATGTAGGCCAAGGTAATAGATTCTGTCTTCTGGAATGTTTGTGGGTCCTTGTGGACCAAGTGTTTGAAGAAGTTGCCCAGACCCAGTGCAAAAATGAAGTTGCTAAGCTTCACATCATCGGCCAGCTTTGGTATCCTCCAGGCTTCTGCAATGAATCACTCTAGGAACTTTCTCAAGTTCTTGCCTGGCTTCTACTTGACGTGGGATAGGTGCCACAACTGCTTCTCCTCGCGACGACTGGAGGCATATTGGGCCAGGAAGCTATCAGCGAGATCCCGGAAGCTCCGAATCAAATTTATCGGGAGTCGATAGAACCGAATCCTGCGTCCTCCTTCAGAGTGAGGAGGAAGCATTGGCATATGGAAGCTTCCTCCAGGCCCTGGAAGCTTAATAGAGTGAGAAAGTGGTCAAGGTGATCCGTAGGATCGGGGCTTCCATTTTAAGGTTTGAGGACTGGCATTTTGAACTTGGATGGTAGTAGCTAGGTTTGGATCTCCATGATGAAAGGAGATCTCTTCAAATCATCAACGTGTTCGCCGACTTCTCCTTTGAACACACGGTTTCATATTTTTTGAATTTCCTCCACCCGCGAGGAGGTTGCGAAGCTTTAGCATTGAGGTATGTCCTCAACTCTGAGTGTCCGGCCATGCGGTGTGGTGCAGGCCGGCTGCTGCCACTTGTTGGTCGGGTGACGCGAGAGGCTACCTCTTGCACCGGAGGCCTTTTCTTATCCTTGGAGTATCAGAGGTTTCTTCTTTCTGGGCTCTCCTTTGGATCCCACGGCTCAACCGCCCTTCAAGTCTTTAATGGCTTTGGGTGTTAAAAGCCACCAGAATGCTATAGTTGCTCAGTCTGGGAGCTTTCATAGTCAACTTCTTCTTTATCTGACCTCCCCCCTTAGAGGGTGGTGTGTCGGCTAAAGAGGAGTGAGCCCCCTATTTCTGCTTGCCCTGCCGCGTGCAGAGCGCCTAGAGCATTTGTGAT
>JAOVVI020000800.1:0-13637 GCA_028571085.2 Nepenthes alata | reverse complement strand
GTGTGTCGGCTAAAGAGGAGTGAGCCCCCTATTTCTGCTTGCCCTGCCGCGTGCAGAGCGCCTAGAGCATTTGTGATTTATTATTCATCAGCTCCGCCATTGCTAGGATGATCGGAGCAGGTTATTATCCTACCCGGCTACCAACAGTGTGATCGTTGTCGGGGGAGGTGACTTCTTTTGCGGGAATTCTGGCTTGCGTTCTTGTGTTCATCATGTTGGTTGATGATGCTGACACTAGTGAGATAGTGGCTTGGCCTTTTGTTAGCGTTTCCATAGACGGCGCCAATGATGTGTGTCATGGATCCGAGTTTTAGGCAAATTCGGGCTCAGCTGCTCTTTGGGTCCCATCACTGTGCTGTGCGCCTGGAATCCCACACACTACAACAGACGATAAGAAATCAGAGAAAAATGATTAAACTCGCTCTCCGATTTATCCTCTGATATTCAAGTCAATAAACTGCCTTCCAAGAAAAAGAAGGTAAAAAACAGAGTATGCAGAGATGAATGCAAGGAAAAGAATTTGAGAGTAAAAATCGGTTGTGCACTCGTAGAGAGTGGCTTTAGTCGTGGAGTGATCGTTGAGAGCGACCTCTCTGTTTACTGAGTTTGTTGAGAACTAGTAGCGAAAGAGAGGGAGAAGTGATTAGACATTAGAGAGTAGGAAAGCTTATGCAAGTTTTAGTATACCAGAGAGCGTGTCTATGGAGTAAGTTTTAAGGGCCTTTTATAGTCATAGGCCTTTACTGCCTTTCTTAAGTAATGAGGCGACGCTTCTAAGGAGATCCTTTCCTTTCCTCATATGGATGCGAGTGTCATTATAGATTGCAATGGTTGGGAAGGAGGATTCTCTCATTCTGCAGAGATGTCACATGCAGTGATCGTCGAGGTTACCGTTGCGAGTCGTGCTCTAATTTGAGGACTTTTCTTCCAAGATGTGCTCTATTTTTGAAAAATTTCCGCTACAAAGGGAATTGCCATCTTGGTGTCGTGGCTAATTAGGGCAGATGACCATTGCGCATAGGAAAAGGTGCATGGGCCAATTTTGGTTTGGGCCTTGTCTATTTTGGTCTACATTCGATCTGTTTGGAAGCCTTCTCCAATCAATTGGAGCGTTGACCATCCTATGGACAAGTAAACCACAATACATTCTGGGCCACTTGACCCTTTAAATTGGCACGCTACAACCATCCCTATCAGTTACAAATGAAACTTGTGTTATTTCTATCCATTAGATTAAGATTCAATAAATAGAAATTAACCTTGAAAAATATTTAAAAAATATAAAAATAGTATATTTTTATTTTTTATAATATTAATATTTAGATGTTTTGATAGTTTCTTATTAAAAAATTTAAATAAAAATACTTATACAATATATTATTTTAATATATTAAATATCACTTGTTGAATTTATATTAATCTAACATATTATGTTGGACTGCAGCGCCCTGTGCATCACAACTCCCCTCATTCAGTATTGATGCGTCCCCTTCAAGCAAAAAAGGTCAATAATCTCAGCTGCTCTTCACCTTATTTGCAAGTGCGACGCATATCGAAGGCTAGAAGGAAGCAAGACCACCTTCAAGCTAACTAACTAGCACCTCTTCACCAACTTTAAGTATTCAAACTGACTAGCAGACTAAGCCTTTTGTAATTTTACAAGGTTCCGAGCCTTACAGGGCGAGGCAATGAATTGAACTCAAACCGAGCCTTTGACATGATATCAGAATCATATACCATTTGCCCCTAATTCATTTACTGTATGTTTAGTTGAAGAAAATTAGGTGACAATAAAATTTCTATTCCCTGAAAATAGATATTCCTCTATTTAGTTACAAATTTAATTAAAAATAAATATTTTTAAAAAATCTTTATTTTTTCATTTATGAGAATATATATTTCCACATAAAATATAAAAATAAATATTTCCACTATTATTATTATTATTATTTCATATTATTATTATTATTATTATCACTATTCTTACCTTATTTATCATACTATTTTATAAATCAAACAAAGAAATATTAATTCTCATCTTATTCTATTCTAATAACCAAACATATAAATAATAATTTCAACTCTATTATCATCCTATTCTATTCCTTGAAATAACTATTATATTCTCACCTTATTTCATTCTAACAACCAAACGTACCATTAGTATTAAAAAATTGCATCTGGCGCTCTTCCTTCTTCTCGCTAAATATTCCTTCTCTTGGTCCTTTTTCTCTCTTGGTTGTGGGAGGTTTGTGGAGAGCAGGGCTGGCTTCTATTGCATCTACTTCTCTGGGTCTGGTTGATCTGTTGTAGCAGCCGACATAGTTCGTCTTGTTCTTGGTCTCTCCACTTCTGCATCATTTCGCTCTTGTGCTTTCTAATTTCATTTGGGCTGCCGACGGCTGTGTACGTTCACGAAAACATAGTTTTGGAGTCTGTGGAGGGGAAGTTTACCTTGCCCAACGGCAGAGTATGTTCCCGGAAAACTCTTCTCTCACAGGTCGCTGTAGCATTCTTGGTTGGAGTCTGCTTTCGTGATCAAGCAGCAGGTGATTGGATCTTGTTGGGCTTTGACAGCAGGTTGGACCTTTTATTGCACTGTAGCATCTTTGAAGTCTACTCTCGTGATGAGGCAGCAGGTGATCGGATCTTATTTGGGCTTTGACAGCAAGGTTGAACCTTTTACTGTGTAAGTGTTCATTTCTTTGGATTACTGATAAAAGGTGGTGAATAGGTCGGCTCACCCATGACTTTTATGGGCCATGTCAAGCACAGTCCATAGTAAATAGTCTTTAGCCACATATACACTTCAAACCTCACGGTTCTTTGCCTATTTTTCACTTCCCTTCTAAAAGTACCAGAACCACAGTTAAATGATGTCAAAACTCCAACACTTCTATTTGAGTTCTTTAGGCTGGGTTAATTAACAGATTCTAACAGTAATTATTAATTAGCAGTTTAGCACATAATACAAGAATTTTAGTTTTTTTTTCTTTTTTTTTTTCTCCTGGGCGGTAGTGGGCTCAGAGAAATCTACATGAACAATTACTTACAACATATGGCAGAGGTAGAGAAGTGGGTCTGCCGACTTCAATGACTGCAGTTAATTAGCACACTTGCTGCAGGTACTCTATGGATCATCATCATATAGAGCATCTGAAGCAGGCAATGTTGACAAGAGGGCAACTGGTTTTCCGTTGTGTTGAAATTCAGCAAGCACAGAAGCTAGATCTGGCCGACAAAGCTTTTGATTTCCCCTCAAGTCCAGATGCTGAAGTTTACCTGAATTCATAGCACGTAACTTCATGCATATTACAACAGTTGAAGCATCCAGGAACATCTAATGAAAGCCAATGAAAGTGAGCCTGCTAAGGAAGTTTTCCAAATTGATGAAAATCTGGATATTGACATCGGCTGACGTACAATATCAAGCATGGGATTATTTATCTCCTTGTAGGTGCAATTAGGTTAGTTATAATCAAACAGTAATTGTTTTTTTTTATAATTCTAATGAAGTTTTAGATTATCTTGAATTTTTACAGAAAAAAATTACTTGGATAATTTTGAGATAAAACTAGCTAAATATTTTGTATTAATTACTTTTCAATGATTAATGAAATTTAACCATTTCAGCTATTTGATGGAGAATTCTGTCAGTTGATTATGTGAGGGAAGATGGTTCTTACTTTTGGTGAGTTTTCAACCGGGAATGAGAACAATTAAATGAAATTCCATTCAACTTTGAACAATAATGCATAAATAGCAATATCTCTGGATATCCTAGCTAGCATTACATGAGAATTAGTATTCTTAATCTACAAGTTTAAATTGATAAAAATTCAAATAAACCATCAAATAGCAGTTAGCTAAATAATAGAAAAGTTAAAATAAGTTTTGCAGATTAGTAAGAAAAGAATCTATTCAAGTGGCATCAGGGGATTGTCACCCAAGCACAAACGTTACAACCTCCTTCACAAACAAAAGCAACAGAAAGAAAAAGCCAGCCAAAAGGGAAAAAAGCAAAAACAGAAGCAGTTCCTACTATAATTCACATTTCATTCCTGCCTCTTGAGTTCTGTCTTTTCTACCGCTTTTTGGTCCAAGACACTGGCATTCTTGCAACTAGAAACCTTAAGTTGCTCCAACCGATAATTTTATAGTTTTTCTTCGTCAGCAGCAAAACATTTCCAAGAATTTACTAGCTTCAAACGTTTCCCAAAAGACTGACTCATAAACATTTATTTGAACTTCAAACTGACCGTTCAACCATCAAAATTACCTTCAACTTTCCAGTATCATCTACAGTATCAGTCTCCCATTCTGGGAAGTGTTCAGCAAGTCTCCTCCATAACACTACCGAAGTTCCACAGACACCCCAGGAAGTAAGCAATTTGCAAACCCCTTTCCAGACACAACATAAAAAAAAGGAACCATTTTCAAGGGAGTCTCATTGACAAATTCAGAGCCCACTTCAGGTTCTCGGTATTCCCTCATCCCAGTCAATGACATTGCACCCCACCAGTATGATGAGGACCCGGTGCATAAGAGTAACTGGATTGTGGCGACATGCTCTAGGGGTCAATTAGCTTGATCTGTGTACCAAACCTCCATGAGGACTAAGGAGGATATGCTGATGCTGAAACTGGGCACCAAACTACGCTGATGCCGAACTACCAAGCTTCGTAGAATCCAGGCGCTAACTATGTTGATGATGAACTATGCTAACGACGAATTACTGAGCTTCACAGAATCCATGCACTAACAATGCTGATAGCCTGATACTGAACTACGCTGTGCCAAACTACAAAATTACTCCCCAGGTGAGTGAATGCATGGGCCCCAGGTGAGTGAATGCATGGGCAGCAGGGCAGAGATTTGGTTATTATTTTACATCAAGGGCATTGATAAAATTAGACTTGAGGCGTTATTAGGACTACGATTGGGTCTATGGGTATCCAGTTACCTTGGGAATTGTACAGAGGATCTAAAAGCTTGTGATCGTTTCTGGTATTTTCTTTGGCATTCCTTGAATTTGTTCTGGGTTTGTTTGGGCTGATTTGGGTCAATTCTTTTTCTTTTTTCTTTTTTTTTTGGTAAGTAAGATTTGGGTCAATTCTATGACCATAATATAGAGATTCGTTGGATTATCTCATACATTGATGTAGATGGATGAATCTGTCATTAAGTTATATTAGGTCTCAGTTGATGCACAAATGAGGCATCACCCAAGGCAGATTAAGATTAGAAGTTCAGCAATCAGATACTAATAAATTTAATCTGTAGCAGCAGAAGGGCTTGCTACAGTCCATGTTCTTCCAGCCCAGCAATTTACTAGGATGATCAATAACTATTCATGAAGGCAAATGCAAACTTGAGTCCAACAAAGAAAAACCAGCTAACGTGGCAACAAAGTACACTTAATTAAGTCAGGGCAACAAGCACAATTCATCCTTTCAATAAGTGGAATGCGGTATTTCAGCATCAGCAGAAATTAATTCACTACAGCATTACAGCAATGTGGCAATCTGTGTGATCAATGATCCAGATAAACAATCCAAGTGCAGACCTATGATAACTTGAGCAATCTGCCCACATGAAGTCTTATTCAGCAATCATTGATCCTTGATGCAACCAATCAATTCCTTATCTTTTGGAGGGAATTAGTTATCATTTAGTTGGCTTTATAACTAATTTGTAGGGTTTCTTAGATACTATGCTAGTTGACAACTGAGTAGTATAAATGAAATGCATTGTAATAGATCTAGGCATGTTGAAATTGATTAATGAAATACTACTTTGAATCCTCATCTGAATCTGCTCATTGGTGACTATCTTCTTATTAATTCTGATTTCTCTTCTTGATTTCTTCCTTGTTCTTGCTCTTTCCTTCTTCAACCTGATTTCTATATCCTCTTCCTCTAAATTTCATATTATCTTCCCACTTAGCCTGTCCTCTGTCCTTTAAATCTGTGATTTCCAGACTTCCTCCTCAGAATCAACCCACTTCATTACAGTATCATCCATCTCCTTCTATTACCTTTGATGAATCTCTATTTAGTTTGCATATTAGTGAGTGTTCTCAAATTTGTGGTTTGTGAACACGCCAGATTGAAACTTCGATAGCAGGTCTTGAAATGTGATTCTTATCACAATATCACTATCATTCTGACCTCTGGAGTCAGTGAAAGCTAAGCTAGCAAAGTCCTTCAAGTGAGATTATAATATGCCTGAAAGGCAATAAATAGTTTTTTGTGTCCAGTGTATGCATCCACTAATGACAAACAAAACTTAAGCCAGTTATTAAAACAATCTATAACGATGTGTACAAAATAAATGAAGCCACTTTATCTTTTGATGGGTAAAAGACCCAAACATGAACTATGAGGACTACTAACAACAACTGCTCAGATTAAGCATGGCAAAGTCAAAAAACAATTCACTAAACTTCATAACACGTACCTCTTGTGACCTTAAGGGCTGAGCATATGAGAGTCATGGATTCTAATGGCATTAAATTATATCCAGCTTTCACTGAAATAAGTTGTGGCGCCTGTGAAATTAGTTTAACCACAAACTCCGCAGCATGAATCCCACCACGATTTTCGCTGCAAGGTAATGGTTTATAGAGTAATATTTACACTTAAATTATATGACAATCAAAGACAATTCTTTTATCATTTGTGGCAAGCTAAGGGAAAAGTTCTGTTATAAATTCAACCTTATGTTGATGCTAACCAGATTCACCACCTCTCTGAGACATTTTTGCAGTTCTAGAAAACCAGAAGATCCCAGTCCAACATCTCTAACATCAAGTGATTTTATTGATGAGTGCAAAAATTTCCCTAAAGGAGCTGCTACTCTGCTGGAGAAGTTTCAGAATAAAATGAGCAAATATGAAACCAGATACATGCAGTAAGTTAAATGGCATTATATTAATCAAGGCTAACCTGCCAAGATCATTATCTGCAATAGAAAGAGAAGTCAGTGGATTCCTCAATGTCGAAAGAACTTCTAGAAGATCAGTTATTCCATCGCAAGATAGCTTACAATTCTTCAAGTTCAGATTAGCAAATGGAAAGTGCTCAATGGTCTGAGCAAAATATGGGATTAAACTCCTGAAATTTTCATCAGCGTTTGTGAGATCTCATGCCTGACCATTGACATAGTGAGAATGATGGCCAACTAACCTGATTCCATCATCCCCAATTGGATTGTCGCTCAAATCCAGACTCTCTAGCACAGGCATATAGCCAAAAGCAGATTTAAGGTCTTCTACATCAGTTCTGAGCAAATTATTCCCCCTGTTATCAAAAAAGCGTAAGCCAAGTCAAACACAGCCAAAAGTAGTGCTACTGTTTGCTTTTTTCTTCTCAAATAATATACCCAATGAAATTCTTAAAATCGATGCTGTGTGAAGCTCATACAAACAAGCAGTCCTGCTAACAATCTGAGATATAATGTGCATTTGATTCAGATACAGCAATGATTTGATAGTACTGTAATCAAGAGCTATATACACGAAATTGGTCAATACTATCCATTTTTCATCATCCCTTGACTACATTGTAAATGATATAGAGCACAGGAAAGAATACACATGCCTTAGATCAAGCACACGTAATGACTGCAATGATTTGGTGATTTGTAAAGAAAAGCAGTGTCCACCAGAGGACTTGGAGAAAAAATCAGAAAGCCAACCTGAAATCTGCAA
Source organism: Nepenthes alata (assembly GCA_028571085.2). Taxonomy (NCBI): domain Eukaryota; kingdom Viridiplantae; phylum Streptophyta; class Magnoliopsida; order Caryophyllales; family Nepenthaceae; genus Nepenthes; species Nepenthes alata. The sequence continues at coordinate 5,926 of JAOVVI020000800.1, read as the reverse complement.
ATATTTCATGGAGTTTTACTTGGTGTTAGGTGAGTAAATAAAAAAAAATCCTAAGGTGTTAGGTGAGTAAACAAAAAAAATCCTAACAGCAAGAGGTGACAAAACTGCTCACGTTGTTTTCTGACAAATCAAGAGAGGACAGATTGGATGAAGCATCAAGAAGTGTTTTGAATACCAATTTTGCATAACTACGCCCAATGTGGCAGTCAGAAAAGCTTAAACTACTTAATGACCTGAGACCAAAATAGTAAAGGTATTAAAAGTCAGAAAATAACTGCATTTCAAGTCGAATGGAGATGCAACCCAACTGGCAGTGGGCTGGTTCTGGAATAGTCCCGCATTTGTCAGGTTCTTCGTTAAAACTGATAACAATAAAACAATTAACTGCTAACTAAGAACTCTTTTACTTTGTACTTCCAAATCACCGACACCGCAGCCAAATTTTTTGACTTCAGTTCAAACAATCATCTTCTGATCTGAAATGACAAAAGATAATAGATGCAACAGCACTAAAATTTGAAGTCCCATCCCCCTACATGTGCTCAGCCATATGTATCCTCATATACAACTCCGCGACGTCTAAGGCATAGACTGAAAACAAAAGATGACAGATAACATGGTGCAAGGGAGTAAAAACAGAAGTACCTTCCTGACAGAAATAAGGCTAGCATGTCAGAAAAAAAAGTCAAGTTCTCATCAGCAAGCTTAGATGCTTTAACTGCAAAGTGCTTCACCCCAAGTGCCTGCGTAGCCTTCCTAAATAAAGAACCACAAATTGCATCGATGAAAGGTGAAGAAAGCTTGCAGTTTGCTAATTCCAGCGATGTTAGTGTTTCACTATTCTGAACCAGAATTCTGCATAATCCATCAACCTGTGGGACAGGAAACATAAATCACCACATCCACAGTTGGCAGAAATCATTTAAGTAAGCCAATTCGTATCTGAGAAATGATGGCTGAAATTGGTTCACTTTGTTTACTATCAAGATCAATATGATCCTCCTATGTTTTTTGCTTGGCTAAGACAGGCTATCTTGCCAAATCAATCCTGCAACACCATGAGCATTTTTAAGAAAATATTATCCAACTCTTTTGTCATATTTCTGATAATTCTTCTTGAATAGATTATCAGGGGATGCAGGTCTGTGCCACCAGCCCTCCTGACCTAGCACCATCAGAAGATTGGGCAGTTGGGGTGGTACAAAACCTTGACCCTGTGATAAACAAATATGGGGAATTGCAATGTGATTTGGTAATAGGAAATGATGTATATTGCTTCGTATTTGTTCCTCTTAGGTTCAGTTTGGATCCCAATAGAATTCCAAATTGGAAATGGAATTTTAGGCCTAATTCTAATTCAGTTGTTTGGTTTCATAAGAAATTGGAATTATAATTTAAAGTTTCAATTTCTAGGAATTGAAAAATAGTATGTATAACTAACTCTTTGCAACTATTAGGAGGACTGTAAAGATTTGAAAATCCAAAATGAATAATCATATATTAATTAGATATTTAAATATTGGATTAAACAGGTCCAAATGCATAAAAAAATTCTAGTTGTTTGGGTAGCTAAAATATGCCGACCATGGTTTTATTTCTTAATTTATTTTTTAAAGAATTGCATAAGTATTATCTAAAAACTTAAAAACTAATATTCAAATGAATAGTGTTTCCTAAAAATAATTTAAATAATATGTATTTAAAAATTGCATCTACAACTTAATATTTTAAGGCCACGCTTATTACCCTGAACAAAACTTATATCAGTACTCATATCATGCACATTGAATCGAATTAGATTGACCAACAGTTAATTCTATATTAAAAATTATAATAACAGCATTCATACGAAAAAATTGCCTAGAAATAAATACAAAAATATTCATATAAAAGTATTTTCTAAAACACATAAAAATATATTATTTGCATAAAAACAAATATTTAAAAATCTATATATAAATATATATAATTTTATATATTAAAAAATGTAAAATTCGTGTTGGACTAATTAGTTTCTTTCCTTCTATGTATGGATTAAAATTTAATCAGCCTCAAATTCCTTTTTTGTAAGAATTGTAATTCCTTATATAATCTAAATAATAAAAATTAAATTTCACCTAATCACAGTTCCGACAAAATTGGGATTAGATTTATAGTTACAATTTTTAACTACAATTTCGTAAATTCAAACGGACCCTTACAGAAATTCTATATTCTAGATGCATTCCACCATTGTAACCATTCCTGAGACTTAAACAAAGGTCCAGATACAGAACTTGATTGGGAAGAAGATGCTGAATGTGATCGCATGTTGGAGAATTCAACAACTCGTCTTTCGTTCTCTTTTCTTTAAAAAGGATGGTAGGTACTGCTCCTTATCTTGGAAAAGGTTCCCATACATTCTTTCCTCAGTGTATCAATTTGGCTATTCGGCATGTTGCATGTCCTTCCCAAAAGGAAGCATCAATTTGTTTGTGCAAAAAATGATACATGGCTTCAACTCAAAGGAGAAGAATTGACCGTCTTCATGTTTACATTTTTATCAAGTTGCATGCTACGAAGCATGGACACCAACATGGAACTTGGACTCGATACAATAAGGACACACCAACATGTTATTTTCCTAGAAAAGGGGATACAATACTCAGGGAACATATTAACTAAATTCATACTTATATATATATGAAAATGCAATTGAACAACAACTCTGATATATTCTAAATTATCAATGAAATATATATTTCTTATTCCATCATATAACAAAACAAACAGATATGCAAGTGAGCCAATGTTGAAGAGTTGAGCCAAAATATACCTCACATAATAAAAAAATATAATACAATGGGCACTTAGATTTTAATTATTTACAAATTACCAAATAACTCTAATTTTCTTCAATTTATATTTAAAACCCCATTGTTTGAAAATTTTGAAATAGCCGAACATGTCGTAGCATGTCGGAGTAGAAAAAACAATAAAATATTTCAACACACATTAGAGATGTCAGCCAAGTGATGGTGTCCAACATGTGTCAAACATAGAAAACATTAGCCCGAGAGAAAAGCCGATAATTTTGAGGTTGTCTGACTTAAAATTCCTGCCTCCCAACCTTCTTATAATAATGGCAAGAGCTGAAAGAGAGACACCCACTCGGGCCAGGTAATGGTGGCGGTGTGAATGGGCACATTGATCAAGCAGCTTAATATGATTGCTAGGACTATTCTCAATGGCCTGTTTGTTGCCTAGAAATTCCTAAATCATTCATTTTTCTCTGCCCATGTTTTTTTTTTCCTTTCAGATCAAACACAATGTTGTCTAGGAATATGCACAAGATGGATAGAATTCTGCCAATTTGTTTGTCTGTTACATAGATTCTTTCAAAACATTCCCTTCCGTCCACTCCTCTCCCTACCAACCTTCAAACCCTCCTGAGCAGGAAAAAGAAAAAGAAACCCCAGAAATGGTAAAAAGAGAGCAAGAAGAAAAGATGTCTACCATGTAACACATTCTGCAACCTTGAACTTAAAATGGGTCATGATTATTAAAAATCACTTAAATACAACTATCTGATAGTAAAGAAGTTCACCTGCACTTCATTACAGATCCTCTTAAGTATCAATCCTTGCAATTCGCTATTCCTCAACAAATTCTGCAACAGAAAAAATATGTTTTAGCTGTATGTTGTCCTGGAAAGAAGAGAATACTTTATCCTTTAGCTCAATATTATAGAAAAGGATAAATGTTAAACACACATTTTATAGGGTGAAAAAGGTATAGGGTAAAGTTTTTCTCATCTGAATAAACCGCTATGTTGAGATAAAAAAAGACAGGGAATTTTCCTTCATAAAACCACCATTATTAACAACTGCAAACCACCAACATATTCACAATGTCACTGTCACCTCTCCCAAATTGGCGGTGTCATGTGTCGTGGGTAGAGTTTTTGGTGGTTGTCATGCCAGCACGGTTGTGATGATGTGTGATAGTGGAACTGATGAACAAGAGGGAAATGTTATTCATACCCATTTAGCCACTCTTACTTGGCCTTTATAAATGGACATGTTTAATAACCATGAAATAAAATTGCAATTGTGGTCCCTGGGTCATGGAAGAAGTGTGTCATGGACACTATGTAACATGTTGCGTCCATTGCAGAGCTTTGCTTCAGGACTCTGACATTGATTCTATGATAGTGATGCTTGGATCGTAATGTCCACATAACTAATAAAAGAAACCCAAATAAACAGACCTTTTCCCACTAGCCCAAGGTCAGTTAGATAGATTTTAAGCTTCCATCTGTAGACCAAGTCCTCCATCATGTGTAATAATTTCCTATAACATTTTCTTTGCTCTTCATCAGCCGCATCTCCTTGCATATGCACCTTTCAGTCTACATCTCACACAGCTAAACCACCTGAAAGATATCTCGTTTCAACCAGTGATACTCCAACCTTCTTCATATAAGATGTTATGAATCCATCCCCTATGCCTGATAGCATATCTATTGTGACATCTTCCTTTCCACCACTACTATCTTTTAGATGCAATATTTAACCACCCAATACTCAAAACGATACAACATAGTTATATTGCAACACTCTTACGTGGAATTTTCTTTTGGGACTTAGCAAGAATTCTTTTCTATTTCAGGTGCTATCTTATCAGGAAAAAATTGATTTTACCTGATGAAAAAAAAAGGAATCATTATAACATCATTGGTGATGTTGCATTTTCCATAAGCTTCATACAACTAATGAAAATGTTGTGCATCAGTTGTATCACCATTTTAACGTTGATACAATTGCTTAACAGCCATCTTGGCTAATACAGACAATTTTTCAAAATCTTGAAAAACCATGTCTGCTCCTCATCACGTCAGCTTTCTCAAAAACCATATGCATCAGTCAATACAATATATATTGACCAATGTTTTGTTCGCATCATAAATGGGTAGATGATAATTGTTATGGAAGCTTATTTATTTCTTATGGATTAACGGCATTTCAATACAAAATAAATTAAACATACCACCACCACACCGTCAGTACTACATTATCATTTCCACCACCTGTAGCAACAAACTACTCAAAGCAACATTGCTGCCAACTATGTCCCATCATAATTGAAATATCGCTTCAGCACCGCCACTATTGTCCCAAGGTCACTATTGTTGCCCACCACTTGCCATTGCACCCACAACTAGCACCACTAGAAGTCCTAGACTCCTATCACCTAAAGCAATCTGCTTACTAAATTGGAACATCATCTATCCTTCCCCTTAAAGATAGTCAACCATTTTTGAAAATTTGGTATCATGACACTTTAAGCAAGGCCGTTTAATTTGATTAATGTGATGATTTGTTGATAGTGGCCAAATGGAAGTGGTTGGTGGCCTGCATTACAGAAGTAAGAGGCAACACATAAAATTTTTTTGACTCAAAGCAATCTAATCAACCAAGGAGATGGGGGATTGGGTAGTGAGAGTGGTATTAATATGGTGTTGGGGCAATGGTGTTGGCAGTGGAAATGGCAATGATGATGATTATAAAGCAGCAATGATAGCATCAATGGAGGAGATAGGTGGTGGTGGTTGGATGCAGTGATGGGGAGGGTAAAGGAGATGGTATTGGTGGTGGTGTCCCAATGGTGCTCATGGTTTTCCTCTAATTTTCTTCCCTCATCTTCTTTTTTAACTTCCACTGTATCCAATCCCCTTCTAGGATGACATTTACCCCTCATTTGGGAAACATTCTAAGATGACATTTGCCTCTCATTTGGGAAACCTGGATCCTTCAAGTAATTCTATACAACACTCACGTCATGTTTGGTTGCAAGAATTGGGGGGGGGGGAGAATTTCTTTTCCCGCAGGAATAGAAATTCCTCCGGTTGGTTAGTAGTAGGATGGGAATTGTTATTCCCTGAGAA
>JAOVVI020000799.1:0-25448 GCA_028571085.2 Nepenthes alata | reverse complement strand
ACGGACACTGCATTCCTCGAGGGACACTTAACGAATATCATTCTAAATTCACCTAGACCAAAGAGAAACATGCGCTTTTACGAAATCAATCAATCTTTTCCAAATGAGCCATCGCTCAAATTTCTACGGAACCACATTCATGCTCTTGAAAAAATTACATACCCAATATAACATATTTCTTAATTAAACTCATATTATCTCCCAATTGAGCACATGGCTAATTACCTTCCAAATCCATGATACCATCCTCAAATAGAGTTCGTACATCCCCACGATCCTATAAGTTTTTCAATGAAGCCTTCACAAAATGGACTCAAATATGGCCAAAAGATCCACTGAAATACCAACGAACCTTCAAACCCAAATGGTATTACCTGAATTTGTAATGGTCAAATCCTTATCCCAAATGTTATCACGGGCACAAATCTTAATTATCCACAATCAACAATACTATAGACACAGATCGATCTTAGAAATCATCAAACCCTTACAATAGATCAAATAATTTACCTATTCATTCGCTGTGCCCGCTTATCAAATCATAAACCTCTGGGTAACCTAAATTTTTAAAAATCTACAGATAACCTCATCGGTTCATCTTACCTACCTCAAAGGTTCTAGAGGATCCCACGGCAGCACCCAATAGATGATTCCTCGATTCTGCATGGGATTCTTAAAGATCGGTGTCGATTTGACACAACTTCGAATTACCAATCAAAAAATCAATCACCTAATCTTCCTTTCGAAAACATCCTCAAATATTCACGCGATTGAAACTTCTCAGTGACCACAAAATGACCTCTACATGTGGTCTCATGTACTAACTGGAATCGGCGCAATCCTCATTAAACGATTTGCGGGTAGGACGATACTAATTTTCTAATACCTCAATCAATTCGGACTCATACTCAAAATCACACAACCCAAATGCAGCATATAATATCCTTACAAATTCAATTTACACTAGTATGGCGGCTCGTCAACTAATTTATCACCAAAATCAAATCAAAGATTGATACCTCAAAAGAAATCAATTCAACCCAATCAATTATATCTATGAACCCAAGAAAATATCGCAGACTTTGATACCGTCAGTATCAAGCCTAGATCCTTAAATAACGAAATAAACTTATGGAATACAAATGGAAAGATAGATTCGAAATCCCCAAACGACACATGTGCTACAATATCAAAACTTAGGAACCTTACCTTCCATTACGGCAAACAACACTCTACACCTTGAGCTATCACCGCAAAATCCAATCCAAAGCATTTGACTTCTTCACTGTCCGACCATGGGATACAAACAATCATCCATCCGATGACCGAATTGTTTACAACTTAGAATATGCTCCTAAAATCTCTTTGAAAAGATATTTATCCAAAGAAATATTCACAAATATACATCACGATATATCTTTATCCTCCCAGACACTGGGTCACTACAACTAGATAAATAAATCTATCTTCTAATTCTAGCTTAGTCCTAACCTAAGCCATTAAAATTAGGGTAACTAGAATTACCCAATCTAATTTAATCATCCTACGTCATTATCTACTTATTTAATATTTTCTTATTCTATCATAAACTTTCGCATAAGATTCAGATCAAATTTAAGGCATCTCTTCTCTAATACCATCTGTGACGTACCGTATTCCAACCAAAAATCCGACAGAGTTTCAGTTATAATACGAACGTCAACCAAATATAAAACATGTGAATATCCTGCACAACATAACACATAAACACACAATACATAACACAGGATCTAAAAGTTATAAAATTTCACGTGGCACCAACGTCATAACTCCGGTATAGCGTTGGCTCTAAATAGATGCCACTAGGTATCTAACTAATCATAACAATATGTGGAAGTATAAATATTCATCAATACAGTGAAAACTACTATCTACGGGTACATCATTATCATCATCATACAACCGTAAATAAAATTCATTAGAATACAAAATATTTCATTAGAGGACACAAATCTTCATAGCTAAATCCAGAAGGTTGTCTTCCACGTCTTCAAGCCTAACCGACTCAAATCCTCTACCCTACCTCATCGGGTGCAATCCATGCTCATCTGGAGGGAGAAAAATAACAATGGTGAGCCAAAGCTCAACAAGGCACACATATATATCAAATGACATGCATAATTTTATGTTTAAAACATAATAATACGTATATGAATGATAGAGATGCATATGAGTCTATTGATTATAATTCAAAAAAGATTTCTTTCATGATTTGTCCCAATTTCCTTTAGTTTATTTCCTTTGTCTTTTCTTGGTTATCGGTTTATGCAATAGATTTATTTCGTTGAAGGATCAGGGCCAATAGGCCTTACTGACTAAAGGAACGGTCAATTGTCTTCTAGATTGTGTTCAATCCACACAATCTAAGGCCAATATCCTCATATTCTAGACCCAGAGGGGGTCGTTTACATATAAACCCTATAGACGGAGCTATAGGCCGCAAGCGGCATTCATAACAGACAACGCCTTCCACTATAGTATATTGAGGCTTGCCAAGGGATATCACCCGCTATAATACACGGCTAGAACAATCTTTGAGTTTCCACTGTAATATCAATAGCACGCCAAAATATACTATCTGTTGAATAATTCTCGGTTCAAGTTCTTAGTTTCTTATTTCTTTAGAAAATTTTACTCTTAAGCACATAATTCGTCGTTCCCACTCTGTTAGAGAATGATTCATAATTTAATTAGTTCTTTATTCCGGAGAACAGTTCATCAGTTTATCGCTTAATTGTAGAATATCCCTTCTTGGTTCTTTTTCCATTAAACTTACTCATATTTTCATATTCTGTGTGAGTTTGAGTTCTCACGCATTCATAATTCATGCGTAATTATCTTTGGAGCTTGGGAGAATGAAGAATCCCTTTTCATTTTATGCCAAATAGAATTATAAGGATTCCGATCGATAATTTTTTTACAACCGGTTCATGTCATGCATTTCGGAGCATGTTGAATTAACATATTCATGATATATGTTGAATTAACATCAAATACTTTTCTAAAAGCATGCAACATAATTTCTGAAGCAAAATCATGCATGGATTACAATTAATTTGGATAAAGCTCAAAAGGGGGCGCGGGTTAGGGTTTTGGTGAGCATAAAACCATACGAAACTGTCAATTCGGATATCCAAATAATAAATTCACATGTTCGAAGTGTAGGTAATAATATTTTAAAGCCAATTTATGCATAATTCTTAATTTAATCAAAAAATCATCTAATGCGCGGGGTTAGGGTTTCGTGTCCGAAAATGGGTCAAAACTATAAATTTGGGCACAAAATTCACATATTTACATATTCAAGTCATGGGCAACAATTATCTAATGCCAAATTATGCATAAAACCTAAAATAAACGATGAAACGGGTCTGGACACGAGTTAGGGTTCCAGGTTGCAAAAAAGCGCTCAAATCTCGCAAATCGGACATGAAATTGATATATTTTCATTCTTAGATCGTGGGCATTACAAAATATAAAATTAATCGGGTATCAAAATGAAAATACCCAAAAAATTAGAATAAAAGTATAAGAAAATGAAAGATGAGAGTGGGTGCACTTATCTTGACCCGATCTATTACTTCTCCAACTAGTTCGAGCCCAGAATCGAATTCGGGGGCTTCGTTTTCCACCTTCTTTCTCTTCTCCCTCCCTCTCTCTCTCTCCCCATGGAAAATGCCGCATACTGCCCCAAAAGAAAACCCTCTCAGGTTTTAATCATCGGGCTAGAGCTCACAGCAGGCTTTGTGCGCCTTGATTCAGTGCCTGCCCCGAGCGGTCGAGCACCCAGCGAGCACTGGCCCCCTAGTTTGGGCGCCCGACGGGCCTACACTACCGATTTGCTCCACAGTTTCAAAACTGTATTTTTTTAATATGGATTAAGCCTAATCTTAATTATATTAACTTAATTATCCGTAACTACGATGTTTAAAAATTAGTACATTATAATGTACCGCTATGCAATTTAAGCCCCTTCTATCGGGAGATAATAGGTAGCACCATCCTACTCTCTGGATGTAAATAAGAAAGTTATAGCCTTTGATTGTATGGATTGAATATAATCCAGATATCGATCGAACGCTCCGTTAGTTGGTAAGGCCTACTCGCCCTGGTTCCTAAATAATGAAATAACTTCTGCATATTTTAGAATATAAAGGAATTAGATATAAAATGTGAAAAAATTAAAAGTGTTTTGAAAATATTATTTGATCATATTTTATATTATATATGTATTATTATCCTCTCCGTTTCTTCGATTTATTTTAAAGTAAACTGTATTTATTCTTTATTTATATTTATATATTATTGAGTATTTGTCTCACTTTCTTAGCGTTTTTACTAACCTTCAGATGAGTAGGAAATGCAAGAGTTATTACCCAACGAGCTAGATCAAAGATTCGGAAGAGTTTAGGCATGTTAGTTCTGGTGTTTAGGTATTATTGTATTTAGATATGTTTATATCATTTTACTTATTGTAGATTAGTTAGTTTGGTTTTCGAACATAGTTTTGATGTATTATAGATTTTCAGGCGATATTATTAACCCATGTGGTATTTTGTGATGTCTGAAATTGTCGATATTCTGTTTGACTATGGACGGGATTATTATTTTGTACTGGATTATTTTGTATAAGTGAAATAGGATGTTTCACATTGTGCAGGTTCAAGAAAGTTTGTTAGGGAAGTATTTTTGCCTCCGCGATATTGTTGGATATGTATGTATATGCTGAATTGATATTTTCGTAGGTATTTTTCCTTATTAAAGGTCTGACGTCGTATTTTTGGGTCGGTGTCGGAGCCACCGATGTTGTGACTTGATTTGGATCTTGTGTATGTTTATTGTTGAGATATATATGTTGTATAGGGGTATTATATATATTTGTATTAGTCTAACGACTATTTTACAACCAAAATTTTGCCCGTTTTTAGTTAAGATTTTTGGGATCGTCATAATAATTTCTAAAAACTCTTTTCACATTCCTCATCTTAATTGGACACCCTTTTATTTTTGTATAAGGTTGGTCAGTGGCACTGTAATCATAGAGAAACTTTCCACAAGCCTCCAATAGTATCTAGTTAAACTAATAAAACGTCACCATTTTGTTACACTAGTTGGTCAAATACAATCTATGACCACTTCAATCTTTTTTAGATTAATTGAAACACCTCCTTTTGATATTATATGGCTTAGAAAAGCCACTTCCTTAGGCCAAAATTCATACTTTTTAACTAAGTATATAATACAAATCCTTTCGATACTTCTTTCACTAAGTATATTATTAAACCAACTTCTTTTTCCTTAAGTGTTTGTAATACAAATTCTTAAATGAATCTCACTTTTCTCATAGTTCCTTGAATAAATTAATATTTTATCAATAAAGATGACCATAAGTTGATCAAGATAAGATTAAAATGTCTAATTTATTAGGTTTTCGAATGTTACAAAGATATTAGTTAATCCAAATAATATTATTAAGAATTTGTAATGGCCATATCTCATTCAAAAAGCAATCTTGGCTACATCAATAACGCATTAAAAAATTATATACTGATGATCAAATATGCCAAAATTATACGAATAGTAAAATCATACCAAAATCAGATAAATATGTATGAAATATAAAATATACAAAAATTGTACTATCGTGTAAGGAATTGAGAATCGATGATAATATTACCAATAAATTGTGAATATTAAAATTTAGGGTACGATTGTTTTTATATATCTAAAGGTCATACGTTACTATTTTTGACACGTGGGTTAACTAACAACATATAATTTTTTATAATAAAGGTGAAATGTCACTTTTCTAATACATAAATAGTAGGTTTAACAATTGAATTATCAACAACATATAAGGATACATTTGAATATATTCTATTAATTTTTTATATGGTCCTTATATAGATCAAACCTAAAAATATATTTGAATATATTCTATTAATTTTTTATATGGTCATTATATAGATCAAACCTAAAAACTCTACTTGAATATAATATACACTTTTTTTTCACGCTAGAGCAAATTATTCATTTTCTCAAGGCTAATCCAGAGTTTTTCTCAATTTTTCTTCAAATGTGTGACATGTAAAAATTATAAAGTAATATTCATTGACATATATGAACTTATTTATTTAATTTAAAAATAAGTAGAATTCATTATGAAAAAGGTTGTACGAAATCAATATACTTTATATAATTTCATCATTTTTTTACAATTAAAAAAAATACAAGAATAAAGGTATATAAATTGTTAGTATGCAGAAGTTTGAGTGTAAAATTTAACAATATAAAACGACATTTATATAGAAATTTAGTACATAGATGTGATTTTCATAAATTCAAGATATTAATTTATAAAATTTTATAAAATGGGAGTATGTTTATATGCATATAAAGTCTAAAATAATTTAAATATAAAAATAATATATATATAAATATTTAAAATAAAAAATACTCAATAATTACAGAAAAAATTAACAACAAATGAATATAAGGTGTGGGTGTACTTATCTTTACTTGATTTTACCAAAAAATCACTTGATTTCTCTCTAATTTTACCTTCTTTTTCCTCTTTTCTCTTTTTCTGTCTCTTTTCCTTTTTTCTTTCTCTATTCTCTTTCAAATCTTAACTGTAAATGAGGCAAAATTAACCAAGAGACGTATTTATAAAAAATTAGCACATATATACTAGTTGGCGTAGATCAAGTGTCAAGGCAAAATCTATACTATATACAATCGTGTCTCACACACTAATATTCGAATTTAAACACGCATGTGTACGATTTGAGCATACCTCAAACGTGAATATTTTAACTAAAACATACTTATGCTTGGGCTAGGTCTATGATAAACATCAATCGATCTAAATTACTTCAATCTGATAATTAATTTTTTACTTTAAATCTCAATCAATCTCAAAAATTTATTAATTTAATTAAATTAAATATCATTAAAATAATTTTTTTTAGAATTTATACCTTATAAATTTCAAACATGAAAAAGCCATTTAGAAGAAAATGACTTAAGGTGTTTAGTTGTATTTTGATTATTCAATTAGAAACTTGTTAATATGAGTTTCTTTTAGTAGGTTTTATGGCTGGAGGCCAAGAATTTACACTCAGATCACTGTTGACATTTGACTATACATTCAAATGCATATCCTTACCTTCAGATTTCAATTGTTTCTGACATGAGTTATTTAGAGTCACTTACAAGTGTGATATTCAACTATATTTTAATATTTATTTATATTAGGATGGGTGATGGTATTTATTATAGGATCTCATCTTGACATTTTGATTTAGATTAAATTAGGTGTTGGACTAAACAATTTATGGGTTTTGATTAAAATTGTAATTTGATATATTTTAATTTTGGATTTTGAGATGAGAACGTGATACTTTTTCTCATAAATATTTATACTCTCAGTCTCTTACTCTATCAGTATGGCCCTGTCTAAAATGTCTCCATACGTCTGAAATTTGAAAAACACCAATTGTCTTCTTATCCCATCATTTAGCCATTGTAGTAACTTCCATGTCCTTTTGCCTCGTCAACGTGTAGTGCGAAACTAGTGAGTTTAGAAAATTTCGCATCATACTCCATCAGGGAGTGACTTCCCTGCCCTAGCAGCGAGAATTCATTATCCTTCAAATTTCTAATAGTTGTCAGAAAAATTTGGCATTAAGTCTCCAAGAATTCCTTTCATGGAATTTCATTGTTTTCTCTTTTCAAAACTCTTTTTGTCATAATCCATTAATGATCAGCTTTCCTATCAAAATAACAGGTAGCCAATCTCAAATTCTCATTTCTAAGGTCAAACTAATAGGTGGTTAATTTCATTTTAAGTATATTTCTAAGGTCATACTTACTCATCAAACATATATAACTCATAATATGCCATCATCAAGTATAGTACGAAACTCAAAATGACTAATTTTAGCCTATTTTTGTCATCCTTAGATAACAGATGAATTTTAATCTGTGCACGAATATACATTAGACACACATTAGGCACCGCAATTCTAGAATAAACACACGGGAATGTTGATACGTGCTCCATGACCTCACGCTGTAGATCGACGGCGGAGTGTGGAGATTGCTAAGGGAATGTGAGTTTTGGCAGAGGAGAAGAGGAAAATACTGAGAGAACGAGAGTGCAAGAGAGAGAGAGAAGAGGGATAGCAGACGGGGAAATGAGAAAGGGATCGAGAGGGAAGGGGAAAGGAGACAGAGTGATTGAGACAGGGAAAGAGAGAGATAGTGGAAAAAGGGAAATCACTTCTATCTTTCTCTTGCACAGTACAGCCGTGTATATATATTACACTAACAAACCAATTGAGCATAACAAACAAACGCTAATACCATACTAAGCGCATGGGAAGGGAAAAATCAACTAAACATGACAGTAAATGTGCACGTGTAGGGAAGGAAAAACCTAACAAAATTAACTGAATATATTTTCTAAATTTATATTACCGTGAGTGAGTTTCTGAGTGTGTATCACTGACTTCGTAATATTGCCGTCTCCTTCAAAATAATCTTATCCTCAAGGTTGAATCGGAAAAAAGTTTGATGAGGGGTACCACTGCATGGAAGATCCTTAGCATTAGAGAATGGAGTAGGGCTTTCAGCATCAGGATGACATTATCTAGGGGTTGCTTCCAGTTTGTGATGGCAAAGAAGAAGCAAGGAATAGCAATGTTTAGACTTTCATATCTCAGAAATTTTTGTCTATAAGCCTGCAATCCTCCCAAGGGTATCAGCATATTCCGTAACTTCCTCATGACGCAACAAGTATAGCAATAGTAAGGCAATATAAAAGAATATGCAATCAAGTCATGACAGGCTTCTGCAGAAGTCAGATATCTTCCATTTTTCATAATAGCAATTTTTCCAGTTGTGCCACCGAGATAGAAGTAAGCCCTGGTGCATAGAAAAAGTGCAAGAAACCAACTAAGTAAATATGACTGCCATTCCTCACGTCTATGTATACTATGCTCATAATAGTCACGTCTATGACTAAGTTCGAAACAAACACCTTTAATGCGCACATTAAATATGATGATTCTCCTCAAATATGCTCATACGTGGCTCTTGTTTCAATTAGGCGCCTCTCATACTTTCTCTATTATGGTTCGACACTTAGTTTCTAAGAGTCATTATACAAATTTTGGTATTTAAATCTCATATTACTTTTAACTGTAATATGGTACCTCTGTCGAATCATCTTGCTCTATTTTCAGTCATTAGTTTTTTCCCCTTCGCAAGCATATTTCACCTTGTCTCTGTAATTTTCCATCAAGTTGAGGATCTTTTATCAATGCTGCCATCGAAAGCCCTATTACAATTGCTTAATTGTCTAGATGCTTTTCATCCTGTTGAACAGGCTTGAAGGGAGCGCCATAGGTACCCCTGTCCTGATAGCTCTATTGGCTAGCATGATCCTTTGTTTCTGTGAGCCCACCTTGTTGTTCATCCTTGCACAGGACTGCCTCCATTCTGGTAGGAACACATTTTCCAGTAGTTGATCAAACAATTCACCGTACTCGGTTGTTGAAAAGGATGGTTATCTATCGTCTATTGATAATTTAAATAAACAGCTTTCTTTTCGGTTGTTGAAATAAATGGCTATCTGTTTTTAATTATCGAAATAAATAGCTCTGTACTTGATCATAGAAATAGGTGATACTTTATCTCTATCATTAAAAAATGTTAATATCTGCTTTAATTTGTTGAATAGATGACTTTTTTATTCACCTGTTAGAACAGATGGTTCTCTATCCAGTCTTTGCTCTTTTGGACTGCTTCATCCCTTTTTTGCCTTCCGTTGTCTGGCCTATATGATGTTGAGGGTTCCTTTCATATCATCCGATTGCTGTTTTGTAATTTTTGATAATTTTTCTATTATTCAATCAATCATTTGTTGATTTCATCCTCTGTTGTACCTTTACTCAACATCTCGCCAATGCGTTCATGATTTCAGTTTTTAAACCCTGGTTGGTTTCCAATTTGTCTCCTGCGGTTTGATTGGCTTTGTTAATGTAATTACTTCGTAATATTAAGTTACCAAACTGATGTTTCAAATTAATATAGTTCTTTGATGTTCTCAGTATAATTTGATTCGATTCTTAATTGCTTTTTTCTTGCATTAGAATATTCGATATATATATCCTTCTCTTTGTATAGAAACATGATAAATCAATATATAATCAGTGTCATCCATTTTTCAAACAAATAATAAACTCTTACGCGATATTTCTTCTGTAATCTCTTCCGTTTCTTCTGATGACTGGTTAAAATAAAATAAAGAACTCGTAATAGATTGTAATGCAAACATCGACAGTGGTTATAAAATTGTCTATCAGAATTTATTTTCTTTGCCTGATTAATACTTCTGCAATAACTAAAAAAATAGGCCACTGCAACATTCTTATATATTAAGATAGATATGATCACAATTGAGTTTAACCTAAATTTAAAAGAGAAGTTATTTCTTTGGAGTCAAGTCGGGTCAAGTTGGACGGTTACTTAAAGTTAAGATTAGTATGAATCTTTTTAATTATTAAGTATTTTTATCTGAATGCTTTATTTAAATAATGTTTACATAATCAAGGAAATAACTATATAAACATATGATATATTGATATTTCTTAAAAAAAAAAAAAGTTGTTATTTATCTAAAGTATTAGAGTTTATATTACAAAAATTTAAATTTTAGTTGTACATAGCTAAGTCCGTTATCTTCCCCTGTCATTATGTTAGACTCAAAAGTAAATTGGGTTTAATTTTTAACATCACCGTCTAAAACACTTATATATTTTTTACTATATCTTATAAAACATATAAATGAATGGTCCATTTTAATTAAGCCTAATTCATACCTCTCAGCCTAGCATGGTCTGCCAATTCATGTAGGCCAACCTTCAAAACTTCATATAATATGTCACGTTCTTGTCCCAAACCTGAATTTTATTATATCAAATTATACTTTAATTTAAAATTCATAAATAAATGTTTGACCAATTAACATAAATCTAATCAAATATCAAGATATGATCCTATAATAATTATGATTAAATGATCTAATAATAAATAATTATTAAAGTATATGATCCAAAAATTATATCTAAAACTGGCTCCTAATATTCATCTCTTGATTAATTTAGGCATAAGTAAGAAAAAATATCTTAAACCCAAAATTAAAAAAACCAATAATATATCAAACATCGTACTAAATTATAATAATTCAAAACTTGTGACTATAATACAAGCAGTTTAAAAATCAAAATAATAAATTTTTAATTTGAAAATCAAAATACAACTAAATTACCTTAACAACTACTTTGTCTTGAAAGTATCCATTATCTAAACTTTCTACAAATATATCTAAACCTGTTAATCTGAAAAGTTAACAAAAAATGGTAAGAGTAAACCTAATATTTAATAAAATAGATATAAGTTTTATATATAAATGTAGTAAACGAATATACAAAGAATGATATATGTGATCAAAAATTAAAATGTCATAATGTCAAAATTGTAATAAAATATGTGAAAATTATAAAGCATGCCAATGTTTTGTAAACATGCACGATCATAAAACCTATGTAAATCATTCAAACGTATAAAATATATGAATATAAAATATGCCAAATTCGTGCAACATATAAAATTGTACATTATGTAAAAATCTTTCAAACATATAAGAGTATAAAACATGCAAATGTTATCCAAATATATTATAACGCCGAATATTTAAAAATAGTTTAAATATATAAGAATTTAAAATCAGGAATGATCTCACAAATAATTGTTAAATATTACAGTTAGGATTATGATTATGTTTACATAAATAAATGTCATACATTACTATTTATGACTCGTGGGTGGGTCAATTATATATTATAAGAATCGAGGATCGTAAAAACCCTTACCAATAAGAATTGAATATTAAAGTTTGGTTTATAATTGTTTTTACATATTTAAAGGACATAACTCATTGTTCACGATTTGTGGACGGATTGACTGCATATTATTACCTATAGTTGTGCTCAAATGCCACTAATTTAATGTGTAAATATTAAGTTCAACATTCAATTTATAAATTATATAATAAAATATATTATAATATATTCTGTCAATTTTTTATAATAGTTCTTACTTAATCAAAATTAAAAATTCTACATAAAATGCAAATATACAAATTTTTGTAATTTTGGAAAATTATATCACCTTTGTCAATAAACTTTTCATTAATTTATCATCAAAAAGAAGACATGCGAGGATATATTTATAAAGATTTTAGAATTTTTATATGATATATATGAATTTAAAATACGAGCTTTCAAAGATCTTATAAAATAAAAATTAGTTGACATACACGCAAAATATAATCAAAGAAAAGTAAATAAATATCGCATGTCTAAGCATTGAACAACAAATGATTAGATACTCTAGAAAAATTTGACAACAAATAAAGAAATGGTTTAAATACACATGCTATCACTTGAAATTATCAAAATTTTGGTTGGTTCACTTGGATTTGACTTTAAATTTACTTTCTCCTTCTTTCTCTCTTCTTTTGTTTCTATATATTCTTTCTCTCTTTACTAAAAAACTCAGATAAAATAAACAAAATCAATCAAAAAATTTTTTAAATAACAAACTGGTACTCATGTATCTATCAGGCATAATGTCCTAATCATGCCTGTGTATGAGCTCCTATTATGCACTTTAAGGTCGAGATTCCAAAATAAATATGTCCGAATGTCCATTATGTGTACATCAGACATGATGATTTTACATCAAATATGCTTATGTATAGTTTAGGTGCACATTATGACTCAATGCTAACTCATTTTGGTTTAATACTTAATTTTTAATTCAAACCCGTAATAAACCTAAATAATTAATCAAATTAGTTAAATTTAATAAATTTAAAATAAATTTTGGAATTTAAATCTTATATAATAAGTTCTATCATTTTTTTTTTAAATCTCAGTCAGATGATCTAAGATAGGTGATATCTTTCTTATTGAATTGTTTAAGCATAACTTACTAAAAGTTTCTCAAAGTAACGAAAAAATGAACAAGAAAATGGTTAATTGTAATGAAAACCTGCACTCCACGTCTCTTGCCTTGTCGCGATAAGCAAAAAGATCATCAATCATGGATGACATACCCAAATAGTCCAGTATTTTTACATCACAATTGTATGATATTGAGTTATATAAAACCCTTCATGTTGATAGTTTCAAACCAATCTGATTCGTCATTGGATCCGAATTTTGAACAGATTCGGGCTGGTCTGTTTGATTGGTTTTGGCTCTATTCACCGAATTGGGATCCTGCACACTACTAAACAAACAGGAGGTCAGTATGTCGGCGGAAAATTATCACATCAAAAATATTCCGATACTCAAGTCAGTAAATAGCTTTCGAAATCTGAAAATGTAACTTTAAATGAGAATTAAGAGGGAGAGTGTAAGAGTGCATGGGTTTCCAAATGAAAAAGAGGTAATACCGTCTCTTGAATCTGGACGGTGGGTGAAGGCAGTAGGCGTCTGTCAGCAGGAAGAACACCTGTATACCTTTGATTTATATTTTTTTTCTCAATGTGTTTGGATGCTTCGCAGAGAGAGAGTACGAAATCGTCCGAGAATGCGTAGTCAAGAGCGTATATTTTTATGTGTAGCAAAGAGTCGTAAGTCTGTGTAGTAGAAAGCGTAGTAGTAGGCGTGCCTTGAGTGAGAACTCTAGGGCTTACTTTAATGGCAGTATGGTGATTTTCCTTGGTTGGAAGTGTGATCCCCTGTGCCATATTTAGGCGGTCTTCCTTGTGAGGAAGTCACGAGTTATCTAATTAGCTGGGATTGCTTCCTTCTCTGGCGGGGAGCGGCTTTTCAAATTACCTGCCTTTCTTTCGTGTATATTACCGTTGGAAGGCTCCAATTGGTAGGAATTGGGAAGATCTAGTACCTTTCTTATGGATAATGCGCCGATTTTATCAATATCCTTTTTGGGTGTTGGCTGAGTTTATGGAAGGCACAAGTCAAGGAAAGAGCCGCTGCTAACCGCCTGCTGGATCGTGGACCCAAGTGGGCCAAGACCGTAGAAGCCTTATTATTTTTTTGACATGCTGCTACAGTGATTACGGTCAACGCTTGAGTTGACCGTCCTGAGCGTGAGGTGGTCACCCGCTTGTGCCTTAGTCGATCAACGTTGGTATTGACCGTCGAGTGCGTGTTTGGGCCTTTCAGGATTTGGGCTTTCACCTCATGTTGGGCCAACGTTGGAGTTGGCCGTCCAAAATACCATTTGGACCTTCTTTGACTATTGGGCCAACCCAACTACAGCATACCCATCACAATCATAAAAACATTCTCATGATAATCACGAAGCCATTCTAAAAAACTAGACATAAATCGTGCATCAATATTTATATCATCCAAATATAACTAATTCAACCGCTCATTTTTTTATCTTTAAAAGCTATGTTTATAGTGATTAGATAATGTAAGTTTGTGTAATATTTTTTCTTATTGAATGATTCAATTATTTCTTTAAAATAATCTAACGGTATAAAGAAGCGATAAAAAATAATGATTAATTACAATGAAAAGACTTCATTCTTTGTCACCATGCCTCTTATTAGTATTGTGGCAGCGCACGCTAATTGTATAGTCATATCAATTATTTAACGACACGATCACATTGTCTTGGTAAATATATCATATAAAATGACTTTTACCTGGAAAAACTCTACCATCTATCATGGAAGGCAAATATAATTAATGAATCATTTTTATATGACAAACAAACAATCTAAGTTATATAACATTCTCCTTGTCGACCGTTTCAAGCCTATCGCAAAATACTTTCATGGCAATTTACAATAGTTGACCATTAAATTTTAAATTTAATCTTTATATCAAAATTTAATGATGTAAGTTATATAATATATAATTTTATATTTGCCATTTTAGTTAATGATAAAAATATAAACCCTAAAAAATGATAAAAGAAAAATAATATTAAAAGAATGATTCATAATTTGATAATAATTATGGATGCAAAATAGTCTACAAAAGGCGATAACATAAAATTTTTACAATGTATTTTTTGGTAGTTAAGTAATTATATTAAGTATTCAAAATCTATACAATCAATATCCCATAAAAATTAAGTGGCATTTCAAACAATCCAAAGTACTAAAACTAACTTTGCAAACCCCAAGAGCCAATGAAAAAGGTTTGGAGAGCTACCTGTTTAAAAGAATTATTAATTCAACCCTTATTAATAATAACTATTTGATTAATGTTACATAAATGAGATTAATAAATCTTTTAATAGTAAATAAAAATAAATAATATATTTTTTAAATAATAAATAATATAATTATTTGAACAATATCAAATAACTGTTTAATTAAAAGATATTTAATTAACTCCTCTTTAAAAAAGATAGACTACCTAAACCCTAATGGAGAATCAAAAGGAGGCCGGCAAACAAAAAGACGACTAAACCTGATGGGCTCAACCCCATCATTTGTTTGTAATCAAACAGTTCATGTTATAGTTTAGCCGCTCTGTGTATTATAACTGAGATGGATGTTAAATATAAATTTGTTAAATATAAAGTATGTAATATCCGCAAGAGCTTACATGTAAACCATTTGAAGGAGTCTCTCCATTCCAGTTGCTTGATGCTCATCCGATTGCCAAACGTCCACAATTTAATTTTGTATTATATTAAGTGTATGGCTATTAAATAAATCTATTGACAGTATTAAGACAGATAAGGATTGCTTATCAATCTGAATACGGCATCAACCTCTCTACATATATCACAAGCAAAATAATGGAAAAAGAAAAAATGAATCGATCAATTAGGTTCTCTATAGGCCAAAACGATTCGGAAACAATTTGCCGACACGCAAGAATTCCGGGTGGAAGAAGCGGCGTCGGCAGTGGCGTTTCTGTCGGTGTGTTTGCTAGTACAACTACCATTTGAACAGATAGACGGGAACCCCGTCCCAACAATCATCTTTAAAGGAAGATCATCCCATTTTCATGCCTTCGTCCTCCTCCTCAGATGCACCTTCACCGGTGGTCTAATCGCAATTTGTCTCCTGCAGATGTACCCTACAATCGGCCGATGCTGTCGGCACATCGGGCTTTTGTCTCTGATAACTGCTGTAGCTATTTTCTTAGGCTTGGTAATGGTGGATCTGCTACCTCTTCTTTCTCTTTCCGCCATTGTTACGTGAAACTCCGTCCACAGTTGTATATTATATATATAATTAGAAACAAGATGTGCCTATTTATGTAATAATTCCAAGATTCTTAATTACTATTATTCTCTAATGAGCGGTGTGTTATAACATCACATTAACAACTTTAACTTTGTCATTCTTCTTTAACAGTTGCTCAATGGTATAATATACAACACCCTTTCAGTACTTTGAACAATCTTGCATTTGATTTATTAATTTATATTCCATAAATTTAAATGAAATAAAATAAATAAATAGATATCACATTTTTTAAAGGTGTTTTAATGATATTGGAAAAGATGTTTTTCAAATAACAGGGGAAAATATGTTTATTGGCATTTCTCATCCTTTTTATCTCGGTTCTTATTACTATTTTTTTACAGATCAAAACTACAAACCATGACAATGCTATCTAGTGGTGCTCATGCACCTTCAAGCTGTAATCCATTGTTGAAAATGTTGTATAAAATAAAGGCGAGGACGGCGAGAGACAGAGTAGCAAATAGCCAGAGAAATGGATCGACTTGAGAAGGAAGAAGAATTTCAACCATAATGAAAAAGGCTGCAGCAACACAAATAGCTCCGACGACCGCCGCCGCCGCCACATATTCCGGTAAACGATCTTGGAACAGAGACGACGTGAACAGGGTAAGAAACCCCAAAGCAAGTAAGACGATTGGGAAAGGCATGTACTGTTCCGATATTCGATTGTTTTGGCCAAGACCCAGAAGTACAGCCATGGCAGCGCCGGTCACTGTTAGCAACCACTCTCCTAGCTCAGCCCATTCAACCAATCGGTTAACATGGGCAACCATTTCTACTTGTCTTTGCATGCCTGCAACGGCGGTGGTAGTGGCTGCGTATGGATTCAGTGCAACTGGTGATTGGGTCTCTTAAAGGGAGAGTCGAATCTTTTTGGTATACCCGGCAACCCTAATAATATATATCCGGATTTGAATGACATTGCCTTCAACTTTTATACCCTACCTCACGGTCAAAATTTTAATTCTTAAATGGAAAATGTATTTTGGGCGAAATTTCACAAATATTCTCGGGATATTTAACGATATATTATTTTTAATTAATTTAGTTATTTTATAATAAGAAGAATAAATAAATTATATTTCATGTTTTAAACCTATTCCAAACATGTCCCCTCATCCCACGCTTTTTTTAAAGATATTTTTAAATAAATTAAAATTAATTTGCATTGTTTGGCGTACTGATATCGGTAAAGGGAGGCGGCAACGCATCTATGTGTTGGTTTTGGTCACTCCCTTGTGGGTAACTCAATAAGCGGGCGCGTTATCGGAAGATTGTACAGGCTTGTGCGAAACTCGAAGTACTGTAAATTGACTACAGCAAAGACCAGAAAAACCGATTTGCCGGAATTGACAAATGTCAGAGAAACCGATTTGTCATTTGTCAATTCCTGTTTGCGCAGCAAGGAGTGTTTGCGCGCGTGATAAATGACCAGAAGAGCAGCAATAATGCTGCTCTTGGGCCGATAGATCAAAAAGTAGAAAGTTAGTCGGTCGGGCAGCAAGGAGGTTGATTGGCCGGACAACAGGAAAGCCAACCGGGCGGCTAGGTAGTAAGAAACCGGCTAGGAAGGCTGGTTGGCTGAGAGATGAGGCCGACTAAGGGCATTAATACAAAAGGCCGACGAGGTAATATCTGTTCAGAAGAGTCGATCTAGCGGAGCTAGTAATAACTTTGTAGAGTAGGAACCAGACTTTGAGAAGTAGATTACAAGTTTTTAAGAGTAGATAGTTGACTTTCAAAATTAGTAAGTTAATCTTGGAAAGCAAGTGTCATTTGAAAAAGTACGGGAACTGATGAAGACGTAAAAAATGACAAATTTGGTATGACAAATTATCTGTAAGTTCAGGTCATGTGGGCTAATGAGATTTAGAGCTAGTGTCATTATAAAGTGCACTAGGTGCTTCAGAAAAATGTGTGCGTGAACGGTGTGTGCGTAGAACAGAGTAGAGCTAAGTGCGGAAGGGAGTTCTTACCGATCACCGTTCACCAACATACTTGTAAAATCAGAGTAAGTAGATAGTACAACCACTGAGAAGAATTAGAGAAGAAAAATAGAGGAAAAAAGAGGGAATGAGAGTTTCCTTATTCTAGATATTATTTTCCTTATTCTGTTTCGAGTGAATTGCTAGTATTCTGTCTCAAGATTTTTGTAATCGATTTTACATAGTGAATTTTATTTATAGTGAATTTTATTTAAAATTTATCCCGTAATTTTTTATTTGAATGAGAAGAATTTTTCACATTAAAAATCGTTGTGAATTCTTTGTTCATTGTGCCTATTAAATTAGTGGTTGACGATTGATGGGGGTGCCTGGCTTTCTCCACTGCACCAAATTACATGTGAATCTTGGTATCAAACCCCAACACTAAGCGCCGTAGTCCTTATGATTCTCTTTTATTTATTGGTTTAAGATCTAACAAATAAAAATTAATATTTAAAAAATAATAACTTATTATTATTTATTTATATTAATATTTAAAGAAATAAATAAATCATATTATTTTAATATATTAAATATTAATCATTAAATTATCTACTGTTCAAACGATTAGGGAGTGTTGCACGTTGTAGTCGGCGGCTTGATTAATTCAAACAAACCTCGGACTCCCCATCACATATCCAATGTATAATTTACATGCGTCTATTTGATAGGTGTCAGACATAAATTTTATAATATAAATATTTTTTATTAAAAAATTTATATAAATAAGATTTTAAAAAAATATTTAGAACATTAAATTTATATTTAAATATTATTTTAATATATCTTTTTCATATTTATTACTATCTAATATAAAAATTGAGAATAAATTTTAACTACATAATCTGACCCCTCAGTTATTTTGTCTTTCTGTCTACCACTTTCATTAAATTATTCTGCTAAATTATTTTAAATGGCTAAAATGTCATAGCGTTATTTAGGTAGGATGCCAAAACTATGAGAAAATTATAAGATTGCTTACAAATGGGAATAAATTTGTATAAATTGAATAATTCAAATAAATTTATTATTAGTAAAATATTTACTAATAAAATATTCATCACAATTGAATGATGTAATTTTATTCGTCCATAGATCTAATTAAGTATACCATAAAATATTTATTGGTAAGTACGGATCTTTTCTTGGGATAAGTATAATATGGTGGACACAAAGAATCTCAAGTAAAATACATATATAATTGGTACATTGCTTTTATATTGAATTGATTGATATAAATTATGGGACATCACCGGCATTGATCGTTTCAAATTAGCACGTCCTATAGATGCTTCTATGTTAATAATAAAAAAATGAACACGAATATAGCCAAATTATAACGAAGACTTGCACTCTATTGGGCAAATACATCAACATGTTGAAGCGGCTCTTATTGAGCAAATTTTGCAAAAGCCGACAAAAAACAAAATAACAAGTTGATTATTTTTATATGATTTAATGGTGGTAAGTTTCGTAATGTTTTCCGCATTAAATGATTCAAATGTACGATTAAAATATATTTAAAATGTTACAAAGAACGATACTAAACAAAAGACTCATTCAATTTCGCCCGAACTTGAATGCGTTGTGGTGGCATTCATTTTACTTAAAAAATTCTTATTCTCCAAAAAATAAAAATCCTAACAATAACCAGTCAAATTAATAGAATTCTTATTTTATTGAAAGTAAATTTAGAAAAAAAAAAATTTTAATTTCACTTTATTAAATATGGTGTTATTCCTTAACCAATTATACCATTTTATCAAATATTGTCTATGTTAGTCTTAATTTATTGAACATTTGACGAATTCAGAGAGAGAGAGAGAGAGAGAGAGAGAGAGAGAGAGAGAGGGGGGGGGGATGTCTTGAGACATCAACATGTACTTAGAGTTTGGATTCCTTGGGAGTTGCTTGCACATGCCTGTCGCTTCCAACCACATTTTTGTATGAAATATAATTAAATATTGACTTCTAGACCGCCAAAGAACGGTGGTGGAGGGTGCACCGCAAACTCGCCGGAGGAGTGTGTTTAACATATGACAATCAAAATTATTTGGCAGGTCGAGTAACAGGCTGTAAAAATTTAAACCCCAAAATTTAAGAATGTTTCAAATCCACAAGCACTGAAGTGGTTGAGTAGCCGCATTATTGAACTGCCAAGTTGTTAAATTTTTATGTGGTCGAGTAACGGGTTGACACTATTATCGAGATAATAGATCGTAAAATCGTTTACATGTCGAACTATGGAGAAGTCAGTAATCTTTGTTAAAATATTACTCACTAAATAATGACAATCATACTTAACTATTTTTTTAAAATATATTTTTGACAGTCTGAACTAATAAGACAAAACAATAAAAAATATTGACCATTAGAAAGATCATTACCAGTTATTCTATCAGATTGGCAATGATTAATACATGGGGTATAACTTTTCAAAAATGCACTAGAAGCTCACAATCTTTTCAAGCAACCCTAAAATCAAAGAAATGTGGCAAAATATGAGCTTTCATTAGAATCAGTTTAAAAATTGAGTTAATGACCGATAAAATTGTTAAATTATACGGGATAATTATTGACTGGTTACTATTAGTAATTATTTTCATTAGTAATTGATTTGAGAGTCATCACTAACCTTTCCCGACAAAAAGCCTCAAGATTGTAATACAAAGCCTCTAAATTCAAAAGGGCCATTGTTTTCAATAGTTTAAGCATCAAAAGGGTTGTCAAAATCTCTGATTACTATTTCTCACCTAAAATACTTTCCAGATATTTGTTACGATACAAATTATCTAATATTTAAGCCAACACATAAAAAGTTTAAAAGCCTATTATCAAATAATTTTTTCTTTAAAAAATTTTAAGGCATGAAATGATGTCCTCTAGAAGCCTTTTTTTCCCCTCATTCACTTACTCGACTTTTGATTTAAGTACTGTAATTATTGATTTGAGTATCGAACTAAATCATACTTCAAATTTTGTATTTCTCATCTTCATGATTTGAATTAGGAAATTCAAAAATTCAATTTAGAATGTTTCAGATGAGAATTATAATTTATGGTAAGTAATTGGTACGCAAATAATGGGCTGACCCGGAAAGAAAGAAACGGCCCAGAGTCACTGCGACCCATTTGTACCAGGACGGTCAATGCCCCACGCTGACCGTTTGGGAACCACAGAAATCAGGATAGACAACTTGGACGGCCAACTTCCAAGACGGTCAACACTTCTATTGATAGGAATCTTGACCACTTGAAGACTAAGCTTAACGCGGCCCAAGCCCAACTTGGACCACGCGTCTGTCCATGACCGGCAACGGTCTTCTCCCCTGATTTTACGCTCCTCACAGAAGGCAATCGATTCAGTGACAGTTAATAGCAGACCAAACGCACATCCCTAAAGGAAGGCACCAGAATCATCTCCTTGTGTGCTGCTAACCCTAACGGTTGTAAGAGCGTAGAAGGAAGGTAATCAATGCAGCAACCGTTACTGCCACAGAAGCTCTCCGCCAAAAGAGGAAGTAATCCCAGTAGAGTACGGGGAATCAAACCCTTCCACGCAATGAAGGTAGCCCAGGACAACGCCTATAAAAGACCACGAAATCTTCACTCCAAAGGGGGGCATTCAGACAGCACTGGAAATTATTCACAAACACTTACGAACTCTGCATTCTCTACAGCAAAGCTCTTACGCTCTCAATCACTATCTTTGCCCACGAGAAGCTTTCTTCTGCAAAGCTCCCATGCTTTTAGAATGTTAACTCTCTCCATCTCTGTTACCACGTTCCTAGCGAACACAGTTCCCAGATATTACGCTTCTCACGGGCACCAAGGCCTCTCTCATCGAGAGCAAAACATCCATCTCAGCACTCCCTACATTTCCTCTGCTTTTATTACTTTTACCATCCAAACTTGAAGGCTGTTTACTTACTTGAGCGTCGGAGTATTTTCAGTGGAAGAACATCCCGCCGATACCTGACCTCTTGTTCTTAGTTGTGGTGTGTAGGATCCAAACTTACTAGATGGAGACGGACTTAGACGATCGACTTGACCTGAATCTGTTCGAAGTTTGGATCTAGAACGCATCATTGGCGTCATCTGTGGGAAGCTTACAAAAAGCCAACTACTTTCCTAAACAGCTTCACACAATCTCGCTCTCTCAGCTTCTCTTTTCATCAGCCAATATGGTAAACACAAGAGCACAAGCGAGCGAGCCCATTAGAAACGTAACCTCTCTCGACTAGGGCCACGTTATTGGTGCTCAGGTCAACGGGATGGTCAACGGCGTGCCAGCGCCATTTTTCTAGAATATGGCGGAGAACATGGGCAATATAAATAGGATGCTCGAGATCCTCTGCGCCCGCCAGGAGAACGTTCGGCAGGGGGCTCCGCCTATAGCTCCCCTTGCTCCAGCCTCCAACAGAGGAGGACAAAGGAAGAAGAAGCTGGCCAAGAAGGCCCATAGGTCGGCTAGTGTTCTAGCACCGAAAGTCTCATAGGCCTAGATCTGATCAAGGCTCGAAGGGCGTCTGGGCAGCAGGACTCCGGAAGAAAGCTCAAAACGCAGGAATCATCGATACTCTCGGGCAGAAGCCACTCATCTGGACTAGGAGGGAGCCTTAAGGGTCGTCAGATCTGCTGGGGGCAGTAACCGGCCAACTGCCGGCCACGTCAGAGAAAGGATGGAGTTAAGGACTTGCCACACCGTCCCAACGGATGTGCGGGTGGAAAAGATCCTAGGCACGTGCTCAAAAGCGACGAGCACACCATGGATTTTGACAGATCTCCCTTCACGGCCTAGATTTTAAATCGTACCATGCCGACGAAGTTCAAAATGCCAACTTTTGACTCTTACGATGGGAATGCCGATCCTCTGGATCACCTGAATCACTTTCACGCCCATCTGTGTCTACAAGGGTTGGATGATGCCGCCATGTGCCGCTGTTTCACTCTGACGCTGAAGGGGGACGCCCATATCTAGTTTCACGGCCTCACCACGGACTCTATTCGGAGCTTCCGAGAGCTCTCCGACCTTTTTCTGGCAAGTACACCTCAAGCCGACGAGAAGAGAAACAACCCTGGCACTTCTCCCATATCAAGCAGAAACAGGGAGAGAATCCATGGAAGTTTCTGGATCGCTTCATAGCGGAGGCGAGGAGAATCCCCCGGCTGACAGAGGAGATGAAGCTTGGCAGTTTCATCTCTGCCTTAATCCATGGAGACTTCTTCTGTCACATGGCCCACAATAACCCACAGATCTTCAGGGAGGCAGAGTCGATCACCAGGGCCTACACAGCGGCGGAGGAGGCCAACGAGGCTAAGCGTCCCCAGTGGAAGCGTAATGGCCTACACAACCTCGTTCCTTCCCAACTATGGAAAAGAGGAAGCATAATGGCGGAGACCACTTCCACCGGAAGCAGCACAAGGCCGGAGTGCCAGAAAGGAAGGACTAAGGGCCGACCAACTTAACGCCCTTGACTGATACACGCGCCAACGTCCTCATGCAGATCCATGGGAAAAAATTTCTTAAGTGGTCGAAACAACTTAAGGAGGGAGAAAATCCATCTAAATATTGCGATTTTCATCAATCTCCAAGACACTCCACAGAGGACTACAAGACACTCCAAAGAGAGATCAAAGAACTCAACCGCAGGGGACACCTCATCAGGTTCGTCAAGAACCCCGGTCAAAGCTCGGGAACCTCAGGCGGAGAACGATCGGAGCCTTCCCGCCGCGGAATCGGGTTGCGGCCAGAATAGTCAATATGGTCACTACTCGGCCAGCCAAGACCCCAACAGATCACAATGAGAGACAAGCTGGGCGGAAGAAGCCACGCACGGAAGATAATGTCATTAGCTTTAGCAACAATGACTTAGACCATGTAGTCACCCCCCATGTTGATCCTCTTATTGTATCTGCTCTCATTTCAGATGGTAGCATCGACTACCAACTGAAACGAGTCTTCATTGACAATGGAAACTCGCGTGATTTGCTTTACCTTGATGCGTCTTTTAAACTTTGTTTAAAAAAGAATCAATTGAAGCCTGCAGAAGGCCCACTCTACGGCTTGGACAACGAGTCAGGGACCATCCAACTGGAGGTCACCCTGGGCACATATGCTAGAATGGCAAGTCGCACGCTCACCTTTTTGGTCGTCAATCTGCCCTCTGTATATAACGCCATTCTAGGCCGCCATTGCCTAACGGCGTTCGGAGCCGTTACCTCAATACCGCACCTTAAGATGAAATTCCCAACAGCATGCAATATCGGTGAGGTGCTTGGCGACCAAGTCACTTGAAGGACGTGCTATATGTCCCAAATCGCTCCCAATGGCAGTGTAAAAATGGCAGGAAAGCTTGACCATTGAGACGAAGCAACTCTGTAACAAGCGCAGTCCGGTGAAGCCACCGACCTAATCCTACTGAATTCGGAAGATCCGAAGAGGTGCGTACAGATCGGGGGCTCGCTCACTGGAACACTACGTGACGAGCTGGTCACGTTCTTATGATAGAACGCTAATGTTTTCACATGGATGCCCACAAATATGCCTAAGATTTCGGCCAGAGTAATGGTGCACAAGCTGGGTCTTGATCCCGACCGTAAGCCCATCAGGCAAAAATGAAGAAACTACTCCGTGAAAAAGTTGATCGCCATTCGGAATGAAGTAAAAAAGCTACTGGATGTTGGCTTCATCAGAGAAGTCCAGTACCCAAACTGGCTCTCCAACGTCGTCCTGGTCAAGAAAAGCAACAAAAAATGATAAATTTGTAACGACTTCACCGACGTCAACAAAGCTTGTTTGAAATACAACTTCCCTTTACCCATGATCGACCTTTTGGTGGACTCAACATCCGGATATAAACTCCTGAGCTTTATGGATTCTTACTCGGGTTATCATCAGATTCTAATGAGTCCTAAGGATGAGGAACACACTTCATTTATGACAGACCCAATCCCCTACTGCTATATGGTAATGCCCTTTAGTCTAAAGAACACAGGCACGACTTATCAGCGGCTCGTGAATAAGATGTTTAAAAATCAGATCGGCCGTAATATGGAGGTGTACCTTGACAACATGTTTGTCAAGAGCAAGACCAACGATGA